>JAHWFP010257755.1:5876-38399 GCA_023313725.1 Lithobius niger | reverse complement strand
GCCCTGCTTGAGCGTGCTTCTGGGGCCGGTAGCCTTGTTAGCCCGGGTTCCAGTCAGACCGAAAGCAAAGCAAGAATCGGGAATGCTCATCAAGGAAAACCTACCCCAGGTGATTTATCAACCTGTTGTCAGGCTCTGGCATTTACGGGCGGTAATCAACTTGTTGAAAAAGCACTCGGGCTTAATTGCCGCTGCCAGTGAGCTTCTTTAAACTCGTATAATTTACAGAAATCAATCGTATATCAGTCATCCTGTTGCGAAAAAAAGTGATGAACGGTTTTTTGACTTAAATCTATGAGTTAATATAACACTCTGGAGAGTAATTAGGTTTTTTTTTCGCAAGATTAGTTTGATGAAGTCCCTTGGCGTCTTTAGTTCGGTCACCAAAAGTTAGCATGACTCAAAACCAGGCGAGTGGTAGAAGCATTAACCGTCACGAACATGGTGTTCACTACTTAGCACACCTTAAAATCACACGTGCCAGACGCTAAAGCAAGAGTATATGTTGATGACAATCTACCGGATATGGCCACATTATTTGTACGCATTTTTTTTTTTTTTATATATTTCTGTTGCGTTAGTATTAACTAACCAAGGAGTATCGGTCTGGAGAGGTAGCTGAGATGATAGGGAGCGTTAGTGCAATAATTCGCCGGTTTGAATCCCGGTCATGTCACCTCAATAAAATATCAGTCCATAATAAAGACTTGCTGAATCATTTTTAGCACATAATTTTTGCTTAAAAGGACATAAATCCTTCCGGTGTATCGTGCGACCCGACGAGATTGCAGTTGGCAACATTTACACAGGTTAGAGTTAATGTCGCCAAATCACCTCGCACGCAAGAAAAACCAAGAAAATGAATTTTTTGGCAACATTTATATACGTTTGAACTAATGTTGCAAAACTGAGTCATGCAGGAAAGCCAACAGGGGTTCATGTTCCTTTTAACCAGATTAAAAAGAACAAACCAACATCAAGTTTCAAACAAGCTGGAAGAACTACATTAAAAAAAACAGAAAAGGAGAAGTTTCGGTGCTCCTAACAGCACCATTTTCAAGCTTTAAAACCAAAAAAAAAAAAATAAAACACAGTCAGAATCTACGTCATAACTTCTATAGTTTTCGTAAACGTTTCGTTGTGTTAAGAAACTGTTTCCGATGGGTGAAGGGTCTATACGAGACTTGGTTTAAAAGAATGAAAAATACCGAACAAGGTAGGGACGGGCAAGCTTTTGGCTCAGTTGACCAATGGTGAAAGTAACGATTGACTATTGCTTGCTAAACTTGAAAGGAACCTCGAAATTTGCTACGAGAATTATGAGCAACATTTTAACAATTAGTAGTAGCCTACACGAATTACAGCAACAGGAACTGATGAGAGCTCCCTGATAATTTAATTAAAGGATTTACTGTGGTGTGATTTTCCCTGCATCCCATTCATATTTCCGTTTTGAAATGCATTTTCACCAGGTAGTAGGGATGGCACGAAACAAAAATTTTATATCCCGATAAATTTTTTAATCGATAATATCGCGATAAAACAAATTTTGAGGCTGGAATAACCATTTAAATTTTGTTGATGAAAAAAAACTTGGCTGAAGCCTACAGTGCAACCTTCACGAATGTGAATTGTGTGGCACTCGCAATTTGGCAAGTAGACATGAAAATGCACTCTTGTCATTGTTCATTACTTCCTAGCTACTTGATGCTTAAATATAGTCCGCATTAAACTAACTCTCCAGTCATCTAAAGTGGCTAGCGACAGTATTGTACACTTGGTTATGGAGAGCCCTTGTAATTCCACAAGCAATGCCGCAAAACCGCTTGTTTCTAGCTATTACGGTTTTCGAGATATGACAATTTAGGCATCGGGGTTTGCACGATAATTCGGTAAATTGGAAAAAAAAGTGCGATATGATAATCGACAAAAAAAATTATCGCGATATTATCGAGTTATGCATTATCATGCCATCCTTACCACGTAGATTATTTGTGCCTGTGAAACCACTCAGGTGCAAGCAGTAGTTGGGGATGTAGAACCCCTAACAGTGTGTTCATTTTTCCAGTTCCCTTCTTTCAGTGTTTTATAATTTCTTCCATAACTTCCAGTTTCTCCCCCCCCCCCTTTTCTTTCACTGGAAGGGAGGAAGTATACCAATCCTACATGAAGATTGTGAGGGAAAAAAGAGACAACAACGAAACGTTCTCCTGAAATAACAACCATTTTTAGAATAACAAGAAGCGCTGTAAAAAAACAATAAAACGAGTCAGTACTAAAACATGACTTTACATTTAAGGCAATCTTTGCTGCAATACCATAAAAGCATCTTATGGGGAAAAATCGAGATTTCGGGGTCCTAAAAACAGAAAATTTTACCGACGCTGGTTTGTTCCGTTCCCTCGAAACCGTCTCGGTAAACGATCAGGCAATTTAGTCCAGAAGATTTACTGCCTCCCTCATCGTTTGGTAGCGCGCCCCCCCCAACCCCACCCCAACTCCGACGTAGTTTTAAGTGCCATCCCGGCGTCAAAAACCTTCTTTTAAAAGACTTGTTTCATCAGACAAAAAGCGATTTAAGAGCCAACCACGAAGCCTTCGGTTTGACGGTGGTTTTTTTTTTTCGTCCTGTGTTCATCGCTGTCTGTCTACGGTTAAGGGGATATGTCGATTTAAGCTAAATCCTCTCTATCTGCCACCGTCGGCCAACGCTACTGCTTAGTTCTGCCCAACCCCCACCACCACCACCACCACATCCGACTTTCTTCTGCTTCCAACTTCCTGAACAAGGACGCTGATAGTGAAGTAGTGCGCTATTTGATAAATCCATGTTTTTTATTTTTTTTTACACTGCAGTCGCACTGCAGACAGAGCAAAGTGGTTGTGGTTCACAGGTACTTCCCAAATAAGGTCGTCGTTTCCACTAACTCGCATTGGGTATTAAGTGGTAACAGTGGTAATGGTAATTCATCAGTCTAGACTCAGTATATCGCCATAATGCTCCAATAAAGGCACACGCGCTCTGTTTTTCATACTATATTAACCATCACAATTGCCGCATAAAAAATGTGTTAGCTTTTAGGCCTAGTTTTAGATTCTAGGCCTAATTTTTAGCTTTTAGGCCTAATTTATTTTTTACCTGACGTTTCGATTTCGTAATTAGCAGCTAAAGGAGAATTGTGTTCGAGAGTAGGCCTATTCACTCATGCAACACGGTGTCGATGTTTTTTTTTAAATCTAATAATAATAGGTTCGTTGCAAACACAACCGGAATAGCAAGGACCTGGTGGTCACTGACTGCCATCCGAATTTACAAATAACAAAAGTTAAACAGTTTAAAAGTTTAAAAATAAAATAAAATAATAAATATAACTTTGACCTTTAATGGTCAGGATGACGGAAGGGCGTTGGCCACTAAATCCGTTCCTTGTAAAAAAGAGTGAATTGTCAGGGATGGTAATTTCTTTTGAGAAACCTAGCAAGTGAATGTTCTTCCAAACGGCGTTTAAAAACGCTCACGGAGGGTGCAATGACAACAACTTCGGGAAGGGAGTTCCAAGCTCCGACAACACGTGACGCAAAGAAGAATTTCCTACAATCTGTGCGCGAAACGGGTTTGCTAAGTTTAAGTGAGTGGCCCCGTGTAGTGTTACAATTTGCAAATTTGCAAATTTACAAAACAAATACGATGGCTCGGCTGCAGAGGATGGGTTGGTGGTATTGGGTTGGGGTCACGAATGCCTTACCACCAAGGTTAGACCTACCAGGGACACAATGGTCCCCGATGGCATCGCCAAACGTGAGGGACAAATGAGGGGAAAAGCCGGGTATTGTCAACATTGTCATGTTTCATAAAAAATAAAATAATGCATCGTAGTTTAAAGCTTGGCAGAAACCAATTGTTAATCTAAATACGATAATAAAAATAATAGAATTAATAAAAATATAACAATAATAATAATAATAATAATAAGGTCTATTACCTACAAGAAACAAGATAAAAGGAATAGGAAGGGAAATTTTCATTCCACTTACACCAGTCTAAGTTACTAAGTTTAAACCAAAATAAAATACATAATGTATTAAAAACATTTCATAAATTGTGATAGATCCACCTTTTTAAGACCTCGCTTAAAACACCCCAGATTCCCAGCTTCGATCAACTCAGGGGGTATAGGCTATTCCATGGGCCAACAACCCTATTAGAGAAGAAATATCTGGCACAATTTTTCTTCTTTATTGTAGGTACCGTCAATTTAAGACGGTGGTCCCTAATGTGTGCCGTTAACGAAAAAATCCTTTTGTTATTTACGGTTGCGTGTCTTCCTGTAGTGGTTGAATGCGACGATCAAATGTTGTTTTTCATTGAGTTACGTCGCGTATAAGCTTATTAGGTGTACGGAAACAACGATGTTTTAATTTGACGTGTTTTTTAAAGTCCACTTGGCTTCCGCTGAAAAAGGCGACGGATATAGACAAAGTCGTTGCTGTAGTGTTCACGGCAACGGGAAGAAAGGGATCGTAAAAAAAAGGGAAGAGGGAAGGGGGGGGGGGACATAGGATGAGAGTTGGCAAAAGAAATACAAAAATCTAGGCAAATCATTACCTTATTGGCACGAAACATTCAAAGTGCAAAGGAGCAACAGCGTGCGGAATATTGGGAAAATCATCGGCGGAGATAAATGTTGATCCTAACGTAAATTCCACATTGCCAATTGTAGCATAAAACACTCGAATACAATTTTTACGTTCGGAGTATTCCCACTTACGTTTCATAATAAGTATTCACTAGTTTGTTAGTTCAGGTGGCCCAGAGTTGCGTCCATTCGTGGTCCATGGTCAGATCGACAACGACAGCCATGTTGATATTAGAGATAACAAATACATGACGCAACAAAGAACACAACTAACGTCAGAGTCGGCGCATGCGCAGTCCAATTTATTTAGGAAAAGCGGTCTTGGAAAAGCCACCTACATTAAAGGCCGTATCGTATCAGACCAAAAAAGGCAACAAAAATCAACAATTGACATAGAAGCAAGCGCAAGTTTGCTAGGTGCTGCCATCTCCACACCAATCGGCAAAATTTCAAATTAACCGACGAGGGTGCCAAATTCTGCCAACCGATGACGCCACTTGGCAAACTTGTCGCGTAGGTATTTGTTTCGCCTTCTTGCGGAGCATTGTGGAAGGTAAAGATGATACGGCCTTTACTATAGGTGGCCATGTCTTGGGTGATGCGGAGTTATACCACGCCGACTTCGCTTGCTAGCATATAGGAGCTTGATAAGGTAAATCAAGCTCCAAAAATAGTACAGAAACTTCAACCGACATTACTACCCGTTTTCATCTTTGATTCGTTCCCGTCTAGGTGCACCGACGACAAGCTATAATGCCACGTTTAGAAAATGTCGAGGGGGTGGTCAGTACCACCCTCGACATTCAGACCCACTTTTTTTTTTATAAGTTATAGTTGTGTGATTAGATGTAATTTCCGTATGTATCGCCGCAGCAAGCGCGGCAGCGCGAACGGAGCCAGGAACATTGTATAGCCTAACACAAAAGGTATTGATCGTTCCCGTCAAGGTCCACCACCGACAAGCTATGCCGGATTTTTTTTTAACTGGCACAAAATATCAGGGCCGCGCTCCCGTCCTTCAGACCTGTTATGAATCTTGGATCTTTTCCGTCAGGGTCCACCACCCACAAGGTATGCCGTTTTCTTGAAATGGAACAACCTGTCGGGACAGGCCCCGTCAATCTAAACCACTTATTTTACACCTTTGGATCACTTCCGGTAAGGTCGCCCGCTGACAAGTTAGGCCACAAAAATGGGTTAGCTTGTCGGAGGAACAGGTCGTAGTTGAGAAACCTTAACGTCGCCCCCACCCCTACAGCTTTCCCCCTCACCCACCCTTCCGTTCATTCCAACTTTGACCATACGAATAAACAAATTCCAACTGGCACACCTGTGGTGAACTCCCGTTTCGCCGGATCCCGTTCCGCCAAATCCAGTATCGCTCCCCCACCCAAAAAAAGCAGATTAACAGCTTTTGCTTTAGGATCCAATCCCGTTTCGCTAAATTCAGTTTCGCCCTCCCCCCAAAAAGCAGATTAACAGCCTTTGCTTTAGGAGCCAATCCCGTTTTGCCAAATCCCGTTTCGCCAAATCCAGTTTTACCTCCCAAAAAAGCAGATTAACAGCTTTTGCTTTAGGATCTAATAATCCCCTTTCGCCGAATCCCGTTTTGCCAAATCCAGTTTCGCCCCCCCCCCCCAAAAAAAGCAGATTAACAGCTTTGGCTTAGGGGCCAATCCCGTTTCGCCAAAACGAATTTGACTAAATTTTATGCACACGAAATTTAATACCTTATTGCTGTGTAATGGAGCTTTAAAAGTCAAACCTTTACCATAGACAAGCAGTGGTACCAATTGATTTATTAGCGTTTTGAAAACTGACAATACAGACGGAAAAACATGTACTTTAAATATTGTTGAGAATTCCTGATCGTCACTACGTCAATGCCAAGGTTATCTTTTAAGAACAGTTAGTTATACACTTGATGGTTGCCCTTTCCTAAACGGGAATTCCCGTTTTGCAGAAACCCGTTTGGCAGAATAAAAATATTCTTCAAAAATTTAACATTGCGGAAGTTAAAGAGGAATGCCTAATTGGAAGTAATTTGTGATTAGTCGCGGTTTCTGATGTTACGTGTTTAGCCGCAGCGAGCGCGGTAGCTCGAGCGAGTCACGTAATTTGAACGGGTACAAAACTTGTGTTTGTCCATAAATGTCTGACCATTATCATGTTATAAATATTCGTGTTTAAATGTTTTTAATGTTTCGTTTGCCTAAAATTTCTCGAACGGTATTTGGCGAAATGGGATTTGCGCCTGAGGCAAAAACTGTTCACCTGCTTCCTAACCACACCTGTAACCTCTCCCCCTCCACTCCCCCAATTCCTCCATTACTACAACAGCACTTTCTGAAAAAAGACAAATCCAACGAAAACCTATTTGATTTGAATTTGTATCAACTAAACGTGACTTAACATCTGCCTTTTTTTTTTACAGGTCCCGCCAAGATCGCAAGAACTTTCCGTGATTACAGTAAATTAAATCGATCGATCTTGTCTGGCACACACACGAAAGGGGAAGAGGTGGGATGGACCTGAAGAAGGCTAAAAAAAAAAGTTTATTGCTTAACCGGAAATCGTGCTCGTTCTCGTTCGACCTGACGTGAGTTCCTGTCACACCAGCAGCGCGATAAACCTCAGATTCATTAGCTTAACGAGAAATCGGCTGAAAGTCTTTAGCAGACCTGATGTACATTTAGAAGCCTAATGCAATCTGTCACGACCTCCTGTTTTTGCAGCTCTAATGTAATTTGTACATCAGCCATCAAAGTTAAACTTTTCCAATCTGGCGCATTAGTCTTTTCTTTCTTTTAGTTTCTTTCTCCGATTTTAGTTTATTTTGTATTCTCCCAATTAGGCCCGTCTTTAAAGACGGTTTTTTTTCACCTTTTCACCTCCTAGATGCAGCACCGTAAAATCTTCGAGCAACATAACGAAAATAGCGGTAAATAAAAAAAATGAAACAACACTATTCACAGCAGCGCCGCTATTTTCATAACTAAAACGAGATCACGTGACCCACGTCAGCCTATAGGACGATGAAGAATCTGGGACGTGGATGCTGTAGTTAGAATATGGGCAACGCTATCGAAATGGTGTGAACAGGCACCTTTAATGCTGACTGTATATCCTTCGTTACACTCGTTTATTGCAGTAATACGTTTTTTAACTCTCCTAAATAAAACAAAAAAATAAAAAAAAATAAAATTAAAAACCGTTAAACACACACCATTTTACGCAGTAAAAAGAAAGAATATGAGATTTTAGTACCCTTCGTACTAACACAGATGGGATTGCTTGGAAATAGTTTTAGTAAGTACGCATTTTAAGCTTCAGTAATTACGCAAATTTCAATATTACGTTCGAATCTTAAAGAATGGGCGTTTACCAATCCTGAACTGCATTGTACTTTATTGCACTGTTCGTCTAACAAGTTACTTTCTAGTTTTGAACTAGGCTTTGAATTGTGTAATGCGCTCACAGGATTTTATTGCAGTTGTCGAATTTAATAAAGGTCCGAGTTTAATTTCACATTCTGTGACTGATGTTTTGGTTTTAAAGACAAATGTGAACTCAACAGAAACTTGAATAATTAGCCCTGTCCCTCTCCCCCACCCTTCCACATGTGACATCTGTCCCCGATGCTTCCGATTCAGCGTACAATGACGTAATTTCGGCTAATCCGATTGCACCTGACTAAACCAAATGTAAATTTTCTTTGATCCGAACAAGGCCATATCATTCTAAACAAGGCCATGTCATTCTAGACTTGTGGAGACGAGATATACGAGACAAGAATAGACAGTTGAACGTTATTAGACGCGACCAAGGTCAAAGACGTCAATGTGACAGCGAAAATTGTACCAAATATTCGACAAAATATTAGACGCGACCAAGGTCGAAAACGTCAACGTGGTAGCGAAGATTGTACCAAATATTCGACAAAATATTAGACGCGGCCAAGGTCGAAAACGTCAACGTGGTAGCGAAAATTGTACCAAATAATCGACAAAATATTAGACGCGACCAAGGTCGAAAACGTCAACGTGGTAGCGAAGATTGTACCAAATATTCGACAAAATATTAGACGCGACCAAGGTCGAAAACGTCAACGTGGTAGCGAAAATTGTACCAAATATTCGACAAAATTTTAGACGCGACCAAGGTCAAAAACGTCAACGAGGTAGCGAAATTGGAACCAAATATTCGACAAGTCTCAGAATCTTATCTTCGACAAACACCCGGATGGATGGAATAGGAGTCACGATTCCCGTTTTAAAAAGGAAGGAAATTTAATCGTGAATTCACGGGAACAAGCGCCGAACGTCAAAGAACGTGCCGCCTTCGAACGAACTCCAGAGCAAGAACGTGCCCTCCGAAATCCCCTCCCCTCTACGACCCACTCACTACAAACCCCTCACCCCCCCCCCCCCCTCCCCTCAACCTTTTCCTTACTTCTTCGGTCTTTGCATTAATCACCTCTAGGTTGCATTTTAAACGAGAACTCCTGGAGATTGTTCTTGCTAGGCCAATCAGCGTGAGCGTGCACGCCAGGCTTGCCTAGTTCGTTGTTTCGGCCAGAGAGGTCGTCAAGGTCGTACCTCATTATCCTTAGTGATAAATACATTCGTATAATTAGCCATCCCGACTTACATTACCCAGCCTTCCTTAATGGGAGCCGGTTAAGATTCTTCTGCTAAAGATAAATTAACGACGATAAATATTTGTCAGGTGTACGGGGGACAGCTCGAAAACGGATAGCGTCATTACTTTTGAAACAACCGACCAACCAAACCAAACTGACAGTCTTGTAGTCTAGTGAAATCGCTCATTCGTGCCCCTTTCTCGTATCAAAGATCCGACGATGGTGCCCCTTGTGGGTATCAAAGAGCCGACATACCTCTTCAGGCAAAATAAAACGATTTCCTGTCAGGACATGTGTTGATCAAATACGTCAAATAGGGTATCGATCATTGAAGGAGACAGGACGGAAGGCCAAATGGGCTAGATCAATGAAAAATAAACACAGATACAACCTATTTCCTCAAAGGTTAGAAGGTTCAATTCCCCACTCAGGAGAAGGCAACGAAAATAAGAGTCTAATATTTATTTGAGGATGACCTTAGAGTGAATGACACAACTCGGCTCAGAATTAACTAAGCCCGTCACCACTTCCATTGTCGACATAATGAATCGAAGCTCGCTTTCTTTGCTGTTTGGCTGTGTTTCCTTCGTCCATCTTCCCGTCTGTGTCCATACTACTTCCTCAACGGCGTGTCTGCTTTACGCGAAGCTCCAATGAATTTGGAAGTTCGGCAACACTCAACGATACAATTGATTCAAGTTGCGTAAACATTCATTTCGCATTCAGAATTCTCTATCAAACTCTCCATGAAGTATAGACATTTCAATCCATCAACTGTTGTTGCTTATTGTTGTCGTGTTGTCCTGAGCTCCTGGTCACAGTGGAATATATGGGAATGAAGTAGCGTACTATTGCAGCAGCATCCTGTTGCCATTCCTATTACGCCTGTGGTTTCTCTTTATGGTCTCGTAGTTACTGGGCAGTTGAGTGGACATCAGGTACCACTGGTCGTGCTTTACATGCTGTGCATACCTCTCTTGTGTCTCCCAAGACCCTTGGGTCTTTGCCTAGGAGTATTGCAGGAGTCATATCCAGACTCCGGACAGGTCACTCGTTCCTGCGAGCCCACACTTACCGACTGAAGTGGTCCTTGTCACCCGTCTGTCCGTGTGGTGCCACTGAGTCGATCTGGCATTTTTTTTCTGCTGCCCCGTGATTTCTGCGTTGCGGTTGTCTCTTCTGGCGAGGTTTGGTTTTGGAAGAGATCTCAGCAAGCTCTTTGACGTTCCTCCCCATACCCGCCTCTCTGGCTCTTCTCCGTCTTCTTGCGACAGCGGCTTTCTGTCATGTGTCAGGTCACCAAGTGTGAGTGCATTGAATTTGCCTGTAGTGATATTGTGATTTTCCTAATTTAGTGATATGCACAAGTGATGTAATTTTATTCTGCAGTTTGTTCGTGTTCATTGGCAGTTATGTTCGGTTTAGTTGTATTAGTATAGGGTTCACGGCTGAGGACCTTTAACTCTCAATAGAACCCCTAAATCCGTTGCAAAACACGCCTTCAACAATCAGACAAGGTCTCAGCTTAACAAGTGACACTGCCACGGCTCCTAGTTGTTGTTTGGCTGTTGGCTGAAGGCTCACCTCTTCCCATTTTGTCGCCCTGATGGTTCCTCAACCCCATGTTTCCCCCGATTCCGGAATCTTTTTTTTTTTTTGATAAACCATGTCCAGGCACCCGTGCTACTACATGTAAAATGAGGTTTGGATAGTCCTTGCGGTTTTCGCGTGATGCGAGGTCTACGTTTGCATTGGAGTGCGGTGATAGGCAGAGTTTCGCTCCACTGAAATATATAAACTGCATGCAAGTAATGTGTGTCATTTATACGTTAGTAAAGGAAAACAAAACTGAACAGAGAAATCGTTAATGAGGTATGGTTAAGAATTATTTTATTCTGCTGGGATGGTATGACCGGATTCGATCGAACGACTTCCCATGTGAACTTTGAATGTTCCCAGCAGGAACCTTTGATTACACAGGGTAGTTCTAAAGTGTGGAGTCGGCAATGTAGTGCGTGCATGGTGAAGAATAGCCTTTAAACAGATTGGCATTAGTAATGACATGTCAAGAACGAATAAATTGTTCAAAAATGCAATGACCTTGGTGGCCTTTTCCAAGGTCATTGAGTTACTAACTTCTAAGTAAGCATCCTGTGTAAATTTGAAGGTTGTGGGAGATCACAAGACAATGACAACCAATCAGCAGAAAGAAAATCGGTTCAGAATGGCAAGAGATGTGCAAGAAACTAAATTGATGCGTAGTAGCTTCGCTCAAAGTGCACAGTAAAAAACAGCAGGCAGACTATTACTAATAATAAAGGATGCACAGCAAAAGGTGGGTTGAATTGGGGTGCACAGTATATATCCTACCCAGAAAAAGGAAAAAGGATAAAGGAGGAAAGGAGAGTTGGGGGAAGAAACGAGAGGAAGAGAAAGGGGGAAGAGAGTTGGTGGAGAGGACAGGGTGATGTGGGAGAGCAGGTAGATAGGGGAGGAAAGTGAGAAAGCAAAGGGAAGGTGAGGAGAGGGGAAGAGGGGCTGATGCAGTACTTACAAAAAAAATGGCTTTTCCAAAGTATTTACAGAGTAAATTCTGTTATGCACTTTGTCAGGCCAAGTAAGAGGATTTTAGGGAATTCTTGGAGCAGAGAAGAAGAGATTTGCCTAGGTCTTTTATTTTTGTGATGCTGCACAGTGAGTGGAGCCTATAGTTTTCCGGTTGTTTGTGACCGAATACACACATACGCTTCTCCCCGAATGTACGTAGTTCGGGCTTTTCGCTAGTAACTCTGTCTATAGGAAGTCTTTAGAAGCTCTAGAACATTTTCTTAAGGGCGTCGCCACTACTACACAACCTCGAATTCCGCATTTGTAGAATTCTGGATCTGAGCCGAGTTCACGCGCCCGCTGCTACTCACCCAGCTGGGTTTGTGGTTACCTGTGCCCTGCCCTGCTCTGCCCTGCCCTAGCGGCCCTGCTCCGATGCCCTGCAGCCCCACTCAAGTTGATTGGTACTATCCCATCCTGAAATAGAATTCCAGTCGTCTAATCTCCACTTAGCGAAATCTTGTTTACCGCACCCACTCCCACAATCTCCCGGTGTTTCTTTTTCAACCAACTCGGGCCGCAGACATAATTTTGAAAGTGTATGTCGGTGGGTTCGAGCGAGAGGGGGGCCTCTGTTTCGAGGGCGAGGCAGATGTGAGCCGAGGTGGACAAACAAAAAAGGAAAAGCTGCAGACAATCTTCAGCTCTACCTTTCATTGCGATAAATGCGGGCAAAAAAGATTTACAATTTATTGACATTCGCGACCACTGTCCTCCACCTTGTTTACCAGCCTTCATCTTGGACTAGCACAACAGAGGTGTCAAAAGAATTTTGTCTTGAGGAGCAGAAAAAAAATGTCTCACATCCGTTTATTTATTAATTTTTTTAAGTAATGTTAAAGAGGAGAGGAAAAAAGGAGAACCCCGGTAGAACTCGTCAGTTTCCATGATGATATTACTGGATGCTCCAGCTGTTGTTGTGGGTCAAGACCCCACATGGTCAATTCTGGATCGATCGCTCGTAAGTGTTTTCTGGAATATTACACGTTAAGAATGCGTTGTACAAGTTTTAACCTAATAAACAGACGCGAAAACTATATGGCTCGTGCTACAGTTAGTTGCTGCAAACTCTAACTTTTGACGCAGCATCGGTAATATTTCAGCCCCTCAACGCTGGAGACCCTTCTTTAACCTAACGTACCTCATTGAAGAAACGGTAGTCTTGGCATTCAGAGTTTAATTCGGTTGGTGAACGCTCGCCTGACTTCGGGTTAAAGACTGTGAGGGTGAGAAGGTTTTGGAAGGACCTGGAGATTGAGGTTGGTGAACTAAATTTCCAATAGCGTGGCCAAAATTGGGGGGATCGAATTTTTAGTAAGTCTTTCCATATTGAGGACCTAAACCGCATTGATCGTTCCAAAAACGTTGCCATGCCTCCAGCCGCCACCACGAGGCCAGATTACAATGATCACGTGTTGCACACCATTGTTTACAATTGAGTTTACATTGTTTGAATTTGCCACAAAGTTCATCGAAAACCCTTGCTAAAACCCTTTGCTAAACCCCTTTGAAGTTCATCGAAAATAGTGCTTGAAGATATGAGGGGAATATTCCAAGGCCGTAGGATGTATTGTTCAACAGGCGAAGTGGCGGGGTTTTGCTGCATTGACGGTTTTCAAGTTGGAGGCGCCGAAATACATTGAGTTGGATCTGGAACTCGCAGCATAGTTGATACGGGGAAGAAGATGGCTTCTTCAAGTCAATGCCGACCGGTGTAGATATCACGTGTCTCGCCTCCCGGTTCAACGTCCGTTAAAGTGTGTGCCTGACAATTATTGGCGTCTTACAGCAGAGCTTTGGTAAAATAAAATTTTGGTCATGGTGAATTTACTGGCAGGGGATGTCGGACACATAGGCACTGGACAAATAGGCACTCGGACAGTTAGGCACCCGAACATATAGATACCGGAAAAGACGGCATCAAGTATTTTTTTTAAATTGGGATAGATTGCCCGCGAATTCCGTATCGTTTGTTTTAAATCTGGGACACTTAGTCGTGTGGACCGTTGGGGGAGTTTTTGCATTCTTTCCCGAAATTTCTTTGTGATGAATTAATGTTCCAAATTACGCTGCCTCACTCGTGCTGCCGCGCTCCCTGCGGCTAACACATACAGTAATATCACAGATACTAGTGTAATAAAGATAACAATCTTTAGCAGTTTTGAACGCTACGAACATTTTATAGCAAACTTTTTTCTTTTTTCTTTTTTAAGTTTTGATTTGTGGGCAATCCATCCCAAATTTTTAATAAAATTTTAAATTTGGTGCCTATTGTCCGGGCGCCTGTTTGTCCGAGTGCCTATATTTGTCGAGTGCCTAAATTGTGGCGCCTCACTGTCTGGTGCCTAATTGTCCGGTGCCTATGTGTCCACGTACTTGGCATGGAGCCAGAAACTGTTTCTCTCCCAAACGACCTTGTGACAAGGAATGCAATATGAAACGATAATTACTCCATGGATACCTTCGCAGTCCTACGGACGCGTACTCATTTTATATGCTCTTGCATCAATCAATAGCAAGCAATCATTAATCGAAAAATTAATGATTTCTCCATTTCTTGCATGCGATGTAAGCCTGTGGCATGAAATAAATCAACGCTTTTATTTTTACGAAATCGTTAATAAAATTGGAAATGTGACGTTTCAAAACCAAGCCATGAGTTTCGTTATCAAGCATCAGTAAGCAACAGGATATGGTAGGAAAGAAAACAAAAAATTGCGACGCCCGTACTTTGAACGGCTACGTGAAGTGCCAAGAAACCTTTGGAATTGGCATCAAACTTCTATAGTGCCACGTAAAACCATATTCATTCCAAGATGAAGACCACACCCATAAGATATTCTGGTTTGATGTAGTACTGACGATTTCGACGACATTTTAAGGGTCACTTACCGTAAGAAAGCGATTCCAAGGTGTTCTGAATGCTGAGAAGATAATATAAAGGGGGCATGAATTAACACCATGGCATGGCCCTTAGGCACAAGCCCGAAACAAAACAGCGATGTTTCCTCTATTTTTCCTTAAGATAGAAAAAAGGAAAGCGATTTTAGCTGCTTTACCCATAATCACGTTTAAATTTGAATGAATATTGGAAAATCGTGGAGGGGATATTTTTCCATTCTTTTAACTATTTCGTACTTCCTGTTGGGAATAATATGTAAGCAGAGCGTGGCATGGATGAATAGCGTACACTCGCACCAAATTCGTCATTAGCTGCTACTTACGAAATTAAAATGGCAGGTAAAATTTAGGTCTAAATGCTCACAATGACGCCTAAAATATAAAATAGGCCTAAAAGCTATCACATTTTTAACAAGCAATTGTGATAGTTACTACTTTAAGATTATACCTATAAAGCTATTGTGGCAGTGGGTAATAGAGATGTTCGCCTCAACATTTTCAAAAGTGGCAGAAGTGTACAGAAGACCTGCTGCTACTACGTAGTCACTGCAGCCGCTTAATGATTTTATAGAAGAAAAGTTCCTTTGTTCAGGAGTACAATTCATAGATCCCTGGAAATCGATCTAGAGCGTAAAAATTAGTCCATGAAAACTATATTGACGAGGGCATCAACTGAATTATTCTGTAATGTTTATTCATCATCATGAAACTTCTGGTACTAACCGTTACTGAATGTAGTCTACACTAATGTTGTATACACTAAAAGGTGACCGCATGTCTAGGTAGAAGAAAATTATATTGGGACTTGTTATAAAATCATCAATAAACACTGTTTCATTGTCTTATGGAATTACGCCATGTGCAGTTATACTTGTCAAATAACTCGAAGGAAAAGGCGTACAAGTAAATCGCATACACAAGTCTTATCCCAAAAAAGATGGCAGGCCATAGGCGTGAAGAAGACAAAGTATCAATCAGTCACATGCCTGCAAGACAATTGTTTATGTGGAGAAAAGAGTAATATAACGTAAATTACTAGGAAGGATTAACGTGGGTTGCCCCTTTCGAATACCCAAAGACTATTGCAGGGACGCATAAAGGAGGAGGGTGAGTCCCTCTTCCGGTAAAATGGTGTTGAGCTAACGGACCTTCGTTTTTATGGTACGGTTTTCAGTATATTTTCTCCAGCTACAACTTTTGTGACGTATACGTGCGTGTTTTTTTTTTTTATTCGTCTAGTTTTAATTCCTTGAAAACGGCCCCCATATAAGACTGAGAAAATAAGGCTGTTTTGCCGGGTGTTATTCTGTAGTGACTCATCCCGGCTCATTTCTTATCTACGTTAGTATTGGACGAGCTGATGCTGGGACCGATGACCCAGCATTTTGATTACCTTAATTGAGCTGATATTGGATGGGTATCTCAGTGTGTCCTGCTTCTAAGTTATGCTTGCATTCGCTTGTTGTATTGTTGTCTTATAATGTGCCGTAAGATCGAACTTATTGTGAAGCTCATGCATAACCTTGCCAACCTATTGTTATAGTGTTAGGTAACCTGAACAATGTATAATACCCAAGCCTGCATTCCATCCCAACTTTCCATCAACGTTAAGTAGCTTTTGGCGAATTAAGTAGAAATTAATAATATGTTCCTCCCCGTCCCCAATTGTTCCAATCCTCCCAACTGTAATCATCACGTCCTCATAAGTCACCGTATCACCATTCATCTTATAAATTATAGCTTATTTGGCTTAAGATGTGGCAGGCAGATCTAATGCACAACATCTATCATTTACCATCATAAAAAACATGAATCTAACCAATAATGTCTATTCGTTATTGAACTCTTGTACATAAAACCAGCCGCACGCCTTAGTTATTTCATGTTAGGGTCGCCCTCCAAACTCATCATTTTTGGTGCATCGGCCGGGAATCGAACCCGGGTCGCCCATGTGGCAGGCGAGCATTCTACCACTGAATCACCTGTAAATTGTAGAGTTTGGAGGGTGACCCTAACATGAAACAACTAAGGCGGCATGGGGCTAGTTTTATGTACAACTGATTTCAATACTGAATAGACATACGTGGTTGGGTTCTGTTATTTATGTAGGTAAATGTCATATGTTGTACACATTAGCTCTTCCACATCTTAAGCGAAATAAGCTATAATTGATGAGATAAATGGTGATACAGTGAATTATGAGGGCGTGATGACTACAATTGGGAGGAAATGAGACAATTGGGGAGGAACATACTAATAATTTCTACTTAATTCGTCAAAAGCAAGCTACGTTAATGGGTAACAATAGGTTGGCAAGGCAATGCTAGAGCTCTGGAATAAGTTCGATCTCACAACAAGCGAATGCAAGCATGCATAACTCAGAAGCAGGGCATACTGAGATATCCATCCAATTTCAGTTCAAGACAATCAAGATGCTGGATCATCAATCCCAGCATCAGGTCGTCCAATACTGACGTAGGTAAGAATTGAGGCCGGCTGAGTCGCTAGAAAATTTGTGCCTGAACGCCATTCATAGCTACTCTCTTTATTCCACGGTATTTTCTTGTTTGTTGGTTGATAGTAAAATGGCGTGTTAAAGTTGTATTACTGTTAATAACGAGGCTGGTGTTTTTGAAACGTCTCGTATTGCTTTTGAGTCTTCTGTGCAGCCGAAACGGCTGAGAAGACTATTGCAACGACTTTGTCCGTCAGTTTGTCTTTCCGTCCGTAACGTTTTTCAATTCCAGAACGGTACCAGATAGGGACAAACTGTTTCCACCATTAGATTTAGGGACGAAAAATTAGTTTAAAAACACAGCAAATTAAAACATCGTTGCTTTCTTATAGTTAATAGGCTTTCTGACGTAACTCAATGAAATAATAACATTTGATCGTTGCAGTTAACCACTACAGGACTACACGCAACTGTAAAAACAATAGGATTTCGTTAACGAAACACATTACCTTCATTAAAAAAAAGTCTCGACACCGTGTTGCATGGATGAATAGGCATACTCTCGAACCAAATTCTCCGTTAGCTGCTACTTACGAAATTAAAACGGCAAGTAAAATTCAGGTCTAAAAGGCTGACAATTATGCCTACATCTAAAATAGGCCTAAAAGCTAACACATTTTAAGGCGGCCATTGTGATGGTTACTGCTTTTAGATAATATATGAGATATCGCTACTGCAGTACGTGATAGAGGTGCGTGCCTCAACATTTTCGAAAGCGGCGGAAGTGTGCAGAACACCGGTTGCTACTAGGTAGTCGCTGCAACAGCTTGTTTAATGAATTTATAGAAGAAAAATCCCTTTGCTGAGTCTACTGGCTTACAACACACGTCATTAATTACCAGTTTATTCAATTATTTCGCAGTCCGCTAAAATCTTAAACCTTGGGTATGCAATTTATTCCACCGCCAAACCACCATCCCTCCCCCCCCCCCACCTCCATCCGGGCCATCACCATCCCACCCCACCCCGACCCAATTCTCTTCCTTTACAGCAATGCCGCCTCGCCTCGATCAGGCTAAAACGAAAACATACGAAGAAACACATCCATTACTGTTCCAAATCCTAATCCTTCACCTCCTATCTTACGACCAGTAAGAAGTTGACGAATAAGGTTTGGGCGTCTCCGGAGTGGCCACGCGGAACAGGCACGACTAAATAATGGCGAACATTCTCATTGATTCAGTCTTTACGTACGCACACACATGCTTGCCTTGCATCTTGCTTGGGTCACACAACACCTGCAGGTAATTTTTCTTTTTCCCAAGCTATCAAGTGTGTTAATGGACAGCCACTCGGACCATGCAACACGCTAATGTTGTGTATACTCTTAAATCTCCGACAAGAAATAGGAGGAAGAAATAGCTTATGGTTCGGACTGGCTAGCCCCAGAGTTAACTGGGGCTCAATTAAGCACATAATGTATCGAAACCCATTAATCTCTGCCGTATTTAACCACAGCTCCAAGTGACGAAGATATCGCCTCTTGACGGCGGCCATTTATATCGGCCCCCTTTTTGTTGATGCCGCCAAAAACATCCCGAATTAAGCCTTTCGCATCTGTCAACCCGTTTTTGATACCGATCGCCAACCATCCATCACTGTTCGCGCAGGCGCCTACGTGGTCGTCGTAGTCCCGTAGTCGTCTAGTCTATACGCAGTAGCAGCCGCTGGTTAAGACAGGTTGCGAGGTCCAGACTTTTTTTTGAGGTTGCCAGCCTCCGACTTCTCGGGGTGGGTCGGGATCAAGTCGGGGCGGAGCTGGACTCCGTCTCAGTTAATTGTAGGTTACGACAATCAGAGTCGACCGCAATTGGTTAAAACTGATACTTTCGTAACTAAGCAGTCTTCGAGTGTTTTAAGCTGCTTGCTTGTTTAATGGATGTTAAGCCTTGCTACCAGTGGGGCCAAAAAAACATCATAACGAGTTATGTTTTTCAGCTCGATAATTTTATTGCGTAATGTCCTAAAGTGTGCGCGGCCTATCTTGAGTTCGCCGCAGAACGACACAGATAATCGATTGTACGTTTTTGGCAGCAGAGTGCCTTGTTGATATCCAAGATGGTTACAAAAACAATGGCGGCCGTCGATTAAAGCTGCCCCCTCCAGGAAGACGTAGTCGCTCGTAAAATACTTACAGGACTCAAGATACGCCGCGCACACAATACAACTATTTTATTACCTGCTACCACATCAAACAATACGAACAATACAGCAAACAATGCAAACAATTGACACGCGTACAGAAAATACAAAATTAAATTATTCTTGTTCTTTTCCAGGCACGGATGATCCTCATATCTGAAAATGACTATCCCAGATTTTCCCTGACTTATTTCTTCAAATATCCCTGACCAAAACACTTGCACTTTTTTTTTTTTTTAATTTTCAGTCACAGAGTCAACTGCTCACTCTGCGGGCCTGGCATCATCACAACATCTGGATGGAAAATTTTTCTCAATTTTTTTTTTAAATTTAAAAAATAGGACAAGATAGGACTCTCGCGACCAAATGGTTCACTTCAAAAACGAAATTGTAAAAATTAAAAAAATTAAAAAATTAAAATTAAATTAAATAAGCGGTTTTAAAATAAACCATTCCAAATACGAATATCCCTGACTATCACTGACTTTTCACCAATTTGCCATTTTTCACCCTGACTTTCCCTGACAGTGTTTCATATCCCTGACTATCCCGGATTTTCCCTGACTTTCTAGATCGGTATGAATCCTGACTTTACGGCAAGAAAAAAAAAAGAAAAAAAAAACGAACGTTAAGAAAGCTAAATTTGATCACAAAAAATTCTTTCGATAGCCTATAAGAGACTACGTCTTGATTATAACAAAAACTATTTTGAAATGGAAAATCATTTAAGAACTCTAAGGAATAACCGTTGCCTACGAGCTGAATCAGTTAGACACAAATTACCACTTTGGAAAAATGTCAACAAAGTATTAGTGTATGTTTTTCGCTGTTGGATTGTTTCCGATTTTCTTTAACAAAGTACCGGTATTTCACGCCTTTCATTTTTAACAAATTACCTATAGGGAATGTCACAATATTTCGTTAGCAGTAGCATGCACAGACCACCCATAAGGCATGGGCAACTTTTGTAACCGGGCACGTTGAGGTTTTTTTTTTTTCTGGAGACTTTTTTTTTGCTTGTCAGTATTTTTTTTGGCTCTTTTTTAAGCTTGTCCGTCTTTTTTACCCTTTTATGCCTCTTTCCATCCCTTTCCTGGCCTTCTTTTTGCCCTTTTTATGCCTTTGGGCCATTTTTTTCTGAAAAGGATATAGGTGCAATGCCCCCCCCCCCCCCGCCGCCCACTCCTGCGCACGCCACTGTTTGCGTCGTTTAGAAACTTAATAAACCTATTTACTAAATAAGCAAAATGATAAATAAATAAATCAGGTATCCTATAAAAAGTTAGTTTTTTTAGTTTATAATTTTATTCACTTTTAAACTTGCTGGTTCGTCACTTTGTTTAGTGTCTGAATAATATTGCAATATATAGCTAGTAAATAAGTGTGAGGGGTGAATGTTTGATAATTAAGTAAAATGTTAATGTAGATACGGAATTAAGATAACTGACAGTTTGATTGTTAAGTAAAATATTAATGTAGATACTAGAGGAAGCCCGTGCTACGCACGGCTGGTCTTGTATCCACCGTTTGCTACACTGGCACGGTTTTTTTTTTTAAGGAAAAAAAGCTTGAATGTTTTACTCTTGTTTGACTTTTTATTGACAAAAAAAAAATCAATTACGACAAAACATGAACCAAAACAGCTCCAATGGTATTTTTATAACACTATTCGTACACGTTTCACTTACGAAGTTACTGAAAAATGCGTACCGGTTCACTAAACGAAATTTACACACTGTTCGGAGAGCGTGGACGGGGCGGGGGGGCGGGCGCGAGAGAAGATGCTGCAAAAGATTTAAATGGGGTCCGAGGAAAACTGCTAGTGGGTAGGGGACAATTGCGAAATGTTGTAACCATTACCCATCCCCTTTCCCCCACGAAGCCCTGGAAGCCGACTCCCTTTCAGCAATTATTTTCGTGCCTTCCGTTAAAAAAAATATCCTTCGCGACGAGGTTTGTCATTGGCGTTCACTTTTATACCAAAACTCATTGTTTGTTAAGTGCACCACAGCGTTAGTTAAACGAATTACCTCCAACTCTCGTGAACTTACCGTCGCCTTGCGACAAACGATACGCGCGTTTTTAACGAAACCGGGCCGCCAAGCGTCGTATTTCCACACATGGCATGCTTTCCGGAATTAATAAACCAAAAAATAAAAAAGTACAAAATACAATTAACAAGTTTAGCGAGTTTACGCCTTTCCCGCGATCAGCGACGCGTGTCCACCTTTCTGAAACCGTAGAACGGACCTGAAAATAAACGCGTGCGCGCGCACGCCGGCGATTCTAGTTGTAGCGGTGTGCGGCACCAACTTTTCATCGGACCTTCGGAGGTCCAGGTCACCAGCGCGCAAGACGGAAACAAAGGGTTCGGGCACGCGCGTTGCAGCCGTCGTGGTCGTGCTTATTGTTCGTACAACGATAATGAAAGTTGACACGTAACAAAAATAAAGAAAGCACACCTCGGGCTGCTGAAAACCTAATTAAAGAACTATACGGTAGACTGTTACGGACACGGTCGAAATGCGTCGCGTTCTGGAGTTGACTGGTGAATGGCCCGCCGTGAAATTGCAATAGCCACGGAATACCTCGTCGCCATTGTGAGGTGTTCCACCTCGGGCAAGCAGAAATATGAGTCTGGGTAATAATTTTTGAACTTTAACTGTGCTGTCAACGGTTCGGAGTATAGCCAAATGTACAAAATGTTATAATTGTTTTAGGAAAAATGAAACTGGGTTGTAAATTAAGTAATTTTCTCAAAACCAGCAGTAAAAGTTACAGGTTGGTTTGTTCGTTTTGTTGTCTAGTTGTGTTTTTGGCGCCGAAATTTTACATCTTTTTGCCTAAAATTGTCAAGAAGGCAAGCAATTTTAGAACTTTTTTAAAGAGGTAACCGTACGATGATACGGAATTCTGTTTTAAAATACTGAGCTAATTATTGATGTTTTGTTTCATGTTGTTAACCTAGTAAATTGTATTCGTTTTTATGTCCCTGTTCCCTTATGAACCTACTTTAGTTACCATTTACTGTCTTTGCATAGTACAAATCGTGTTTTTCCTAATTGACGTATTTTTAATTACCACACACGCGAGACTGTGCTCGTGTGAGTTACTATTCCATTTTTAATTGGAATAAACTTAACTTACTTACTTTTTACTCAAAGAGTTAATTTTTTTTCATTAACCCACAATACAACAAATACGAACTCGTGCATTGGTGGTGGATAAAGCCAGTGACGGCGCTACAAATATTCCTAAAATAATATTCCTAGTGCCGCTGGTGGATTGTCGTCCATATCCCTGTAGCTGGTCGGAAAATTAATGCCTTTTAGCTCTATTTTGGTAAAATAAAAGGTCCATAATGTTGTCTCAAATGGCTTGGAGCTGAGAACCAAGATCCGCAACTTCTCTCTTACGCGGCTCGTAGACGAAAGATGAAATACAAAGCGAGAATTATGACATGGATACTTCCACCTCCTAAGAAGTGACGCATAAACAAATACAGATGGCAACCTATTTTCGTTGGGTTTTGGACTTCCACGTCAAGATAGCCTGAGCGGGAATTGAACCCTCTACCTTTGAAACCAAAGGCCAAAGCCCTAACATTCAGCCATAGTGAGAAGGCCAAATATTTATTTATTACTCCCAATCGAGCCAATTTGGCATTCCGCCCTGTTTATAACTGTACATAGTTTTAAGCTGCTGGCTCACTCAAATTTTGTTGCTCACAAAAATCGAAGTAATATAAAGTTAACTATTGTGTGCGTGGTGTATCTTGAGTCCTGCAAGTATTTTATGAGCGGCTACGTCTTCCTGGAGGGGGTGGCTTTAATCGATGACCGCCATTGTTTTTGTAACTACCTTGGATATCAACAAGGCACTCTGCTACTGAAAACGTACAATCGATTGTCTGTGTTCGTTCTGCGAAGAACTCAAGATAGACCGCGGACACTATAGGTAAATGTACGGTTAACTAGGTAATTAAGTATATAATTGAGTTCTGCAGATCACTTACTCCGCCGAGCGAGGGCTACATTAGTTTACACGAAAACGAACACTGCAAACGTAGGCTGCAAGCTTTACGGTTTTCCCGTAGTGCTTGCGGCCACTGGATTTATAGATCGGGCTTATTAAAATTCGGCTTAGCCAACCAGCGGAAAATCCAAATATCTCCGACATTATTTCAAGCAGTGCATTAATCTTGGTACTCGTGATACCAAGCTCCATTTTTTTCACGAAAATTTCAAATAATTTCAGAATAAATTTGTGGAGGTCATCGTGTTCCCATCAGACAAACAAAAACCAAATGCAGACGAGTATTCGACCTAATTCGCTTCCCTCGCTCGGCCAACACTACGCTTGAATAAATCGAGGCGAGGCTCGCGTTGGCCTTTCCGTGTCGTAATACTTGCGAACTTGATAGCCACACTCTGCGTTATTCTAAAGTTCAAACGCGGTATACCTTAACGGACTAGGACGTTAAAGTTTTACACTTTTACTTTTGGCCCAACTATACATAAAATGTAAAATGCATTAAAACTGAAATGAAATAAAGTAGAATCAAGGGATGAAGTGGGAATATCATTTACATATCTGTACGATTTTACCTTATGAAGCACAACAGCATTATTACCATAGATAAACTCTGACTTCCATCAGATTTCTTTATTACCATCTAACTTCACATTTTTACTACATTTTACTACGTTTTTATTACATTCATTATTACCACCTGACTTCTTCCAGTGCTGCGCGGCGCTCTAGCGGTTGTTGCGGCTACTAACGCCTCTGCTAATGCTTTGCCTTTAGTGCTGCTACGAAGGCAAAAACATTAGCAGAGGTGTTAGTAGCCGCAACTGCCGCTAGGGCTCTGTGTAGTACTGGAAGAAATATGATGCTGTATCTATAGTTAATTTTCTAATCTATGGCATTACTGTCGTTAGTTAAATCAATCATGCTGAAAATGAAACCTGAAACGATTGGGTTCATTAAAGCAGAAGGCCTTTCACGCCTAAGACGGACGACATCTTAAGACGCGTTGTAACCAAACGAATATTTACAGCATCAGATTCTTCTAGAATACTAAACACTAGGGCCGTGTTTAGTGTTTAGTGCTTGTTTAGTGTTTAGTGCGACTGAGATATAAGTCTGAGATATAAATCCAAAAGGCAACTTAAATAGGTTTGCATCTGTATTTATTTATGCAGCGTCTAGCGCATCCTATAGAGCAGTGACACGACGTAGTATTATTGTACATAACTCTATGGTGGAGCCTTAATGGGTTAGCTGCAAGGGGCACTGCGGAGAGAAACAGAAGGGCGTCATACTGAAGCCGATGCTGTGAAGAGTGATTTCTTAGACCTAAAACGCGCGATTTTTGTTGTTGGAGAAAACAACGTTATTTTAAGCCTAAGAAATCCGCTCTTCCGTTGTTTTTCCCTCCATTTTTATGTAGTGCACCTTGTAGTTATGCCCTCCAAAACCCATACTGGTGCCAATCTGGTGCCAATATGGCGGCAAATGTCACTGCTCGCAAAGGAACGCACCCAGAGAAATATATTTTAACTCAACAAACAAGCCACGTTCGTCCTTATAAAAATTTGTTATTTCCTCGTAAATATTTGGTATTTCCTGGAAGCAAGCTGTAAAGGTTAACGATAGTGCAGCCACTAGATGGCTAAACAGAAGAACATAAAGGATCTACCATGGCGCCATCTAGTGGCAGTAATGGAGTAAACGTTTACAACTTGCTCCTAGGTGCACGATCGAGAATGTACCAAATTTTCACTCAATAATTTAGGAGGCACGCGGCTTGTTTATTGTGCGTTAACAGAAATTTCTTTGCGCATTCCTGTGTTTGACGCGAGCAAGCCTCAGACTTCCATTTGGTGACAACCCGCCTTTAAGGTACAAATAAACATTAAAAAAACAAAAAACTATTTGCTTCGTTTCTAGAAGTGAAGAACCTGTCTCTGAATCAAAATTTTAAAGTGTACGTCAGGTGCATCTTGTAAATGCCGTCAATTCTGAAGTGTAAACTTCTAGCGTCACAATAATTGTAATTTTTTTTATATATAACTTTCAAGTTTTTAATTACTAATTAATTAATGACTAATTAATTTTTCAATGACATGCAAACACTAGCAAAAACCGTAATAAAACTTTTATATTCGACTAGGATCACATCTAATCATTTTCAGAAATTTTCAGAAAAAAAAATCAACATCAGACGTATGTTGCTGTTACATAAGTGGTGTTGACACTGCTCAGCACTTACAACCCCAACAATTTTTTTTACATTCCGACAGGTGGGGTTGGAGTTAGTGTGCCAGCTTTCTTTCCCTTCCCTCCTAAAGCCCAGATTAAATCGAACGAGCCCAAAATATGGTTGTGAGCCATTTTAAAAGCTCAATAGAACCCTCAAATTTGACAGAAGAGTTATTTTGAATTTTTGTTTTTT
Organism: Lithobius niger; assembly: GCA_023313725.1. Classification (NCBI taxonomy): domain Eukaryota; kingdom Metazoa; phylum Arthropoda; class Chilopoda; order Lithobiomorpha; family Lithobiidae; genus Lithobius; species Lithobius niger. The sequence continues at coordinate 12,495 of JAHWFP010257755.1, read as the reverse complement.
GTTTTTCCATACATGTAGCCAGCACAGCTGTGACTTTGTCTATGCCATGTAAGTCACCAAATTAAAACAAAATAACGTTGAAAGTAGACCATCAGCATATTTTCTTGATTTTTTTAATAACCGACATAAGCCTGTGTGCGATTCTAAAAGGTGAATCGAACCTCGAATTTTGTCAATACAGCATTCTAGTATTTTTTTCATTTTTTTTTTCATGTTTGTTAAGAATCTGTTTCCGATGTGTGACGCTCGATTTGAGGCTTGTGTGAAAGGAAAAAAAACTGTGGAAAGTAGGGCTAGGGAAAAGTTTTGGTCACTTGATCAATGGCGTCACTGGAAACTGAGTGGTTCTCACAAAAACTTGAAACGAACCTCGAAATAATTAGCAGTGAGAATTACGAGCACAGTTTCGACAAATAGCACACGAATTGAAGTAACAGGAATTGTCGTGTGCTCCTTGATAACTAAATAAAAGAATTTACTGTGAATATTTGAAAAAAAAATCCCATGCATTTACCGTGGTTCGAATACATTTCTCCACCAGTTGTTGAGAGAAGCCCTTGTATAAGATAAGCTGTTCATGTAAGTAGGCACAAAAAAAAAAAGGGTCAAAGGGTTGTTAGCGAGCGTTAACCGCTCCCGGTTATCTGCCCGACGAAGCCCTAAGGCCCTATGTCTGCAATGTAGGCACAGTGCTCCCACTGTGACAATCATCTAAACAATAGCGTAACAATCCAAGATGGCTGTCTCACGAAAGTAGTCTCAAAACCACTACATGACAGCAGACTCACGTCTATTGCTGATTTGTATTCCGTTTTATGTAAGTCACTGTATTTTTTCTCCTTTTAACTTTTGAATTTGATTAAATGCAAGGATGCCACCCAGTAAAAAAAAATGTGTAATTTGTGCTCTCCAGTAAAAGTCCGAAAAATGTGAAAAATTGTGCTCTTCAGTAAAAGTCTGTAAAAGTGTGAAAAATTTTGCTTTCCAGTAAAAGACTGAAAAATGTGAAAATTTGTGATCTCCAGTAAAAGTCTGAAAAATTTGTAAAACTGTGCTCTCCAGTAAAAGTCTGAAAAAAAAATAAAATTTTTGATAAAATAAAATTGCAAAGTGCAACAAACGATGAATAAATTTAGCTCGGCCACAGTTGAATAAAGATGCTTCTGTTCATCTGCTTCTACCTCAAAAAAATCGTCTAATAGAAACTAAAGGACGTTTGGTAAGAAGGGAAGTATAGCTACACCAGTTAAGGAATAGGCTGGCCACTTCTGAATCGTCTCGCAATAGGCCTATAACTACTTCTTTATTGTGTTTTAGTCATGCCGGATATAGCAACATTAAAGTAATAGCCTTTTAAGCTATTCAGATTTGTAGTCGACCTATTCCTAAACATGTGTAACATGCTTCAGTGGACTACAGGTCAGGGCATTACGTTCATTTTTTTTTTTTTTTTTGGGGGGGGACATAGCTACGAATCGATGGCTACCCCTGTTTTGAATTAAGTTTGGTGTACAGGGCTAAATACGTGTGAAAAATTAGGAAAGATAGATGAGTGGAATAAAAGATGCGAAAAATGTGAAAATGTCTAAAATTCGTGTGCGAAAAACTGGGGGAAAAATGCAAATGCGCGAAGTGAAAAAATGTAAAAAACTAACGACCTCCGGTGGCATCCCTGTAAATGTGATCCTAGTCGAATTTAAAAGTTTTTACTACCACTTTTGCGAGCAACATCATTTTTCCCTCATTGTTTGTAGCGTCTATAGAGCCCGAGGCCTATCTTGAGTTCGCCGCAGAACGAATACAGATACTCGATTGTACGTTTTGGGTAGCAGAGTGCCTTGTTGATATCCAAGATAGTTACAAATACAATGGCGGCCGTCGATTAAAGCTGCCCCTTCCAGGACGACGTAGCCGCTAATAAAAGACTTGCAGGACTCAAGATACGCTGCGCACACAATAAAGGGCGCGTTCGCCTTTTAGCATTCTCGCAGTTAGACGCTAGAAATCATCTGAAATTCCAACATGGCGGCGGTTTTAGCTACGTCGACTCGCAACGAAAACAGCCAATAATGCGAGTTGAGAAGCGACTGAAAAAATTTCGTCGGGAGGAATTCTTTACGTTATTGTCACGGATTATAAGGCTGGAAGCATTTACTCAAACAATGTCGGATTTAGCTAATCCAGTTAGCGTTGTTACCATGGCAACGACAACATTGCCATTGTGAGTAAATTCTAGCTGCGAGAATGCAAAGCCGCCGAGTCGTTGCGTAAATACGCCTTAATATTGTTACGCAATTTTCTGCGTGTATTTTCCGCTTTCACATGATAATGTTGACAGTCTACTAGCTTTAGCCCGTTCCTTTTATTTATTCTTAACCATCAGCTACATTTCCATTTTATGAGATGCACTCGACACAACTTTGGAAAGTATAAATAGACAGTGCAAATAGACAGTGTAAATAAACCCTTTCAGCACACCTTTAATGCCCGGAGAAAGTGCCGGAAGACAGTATTCAAGGAGTATGTTTACATTTTCCGGGGGGAGTCTTTCACCGCACTCTGCTGAAGCGAACATAACAAAACCAGTCGGTAATGGCTCTGTGAAAAGAAGCACTACCGTGCCAGCTAATCTCGTGCTCTGCATGCCTTTCCAGAAGGTGGCCCGCGTGCTGCGTTCACCGGGACTGATTAAGTTCCTGGTAGGGAATGTTAGTTGCGCGCGTGCGTGGCTCAGAAGGCAATACAGTGTCGGCAGCTAGTAGGTAACTTGACAGGCCGCTTTTATTGATGACAGAATATTAGCATAATATTAATGCGTCTGCCACCGGGTTGTATACTGTACCCACCATCTTGTGGTGTAACGAAGAAAGATGGCTTCTCTATGAAAATACGACGTTCGAATCCATTAGTGGGATGGAGAAAGAACTTTCGGGATTTCCTGCTTTCGCAAATCACGGCACACTCGAGTTTTGTTTTTGCGGTTTTTGACTGGTTTGACGTGTAACCAAAAACATGGCAATTTTGTTAATCAATGTTTGACTGACGGTTAGCTATATAAAAGAGGTACGTAACTTAAAACTGTCCACGCAGAATCGCAGGTATATCAGAGGCTGTAGATTTAATAACTTACTGAAAACAGAGTGGGTAACTTACAGTATTTTTGCATTATTTCCTCGTATAAAAAAAAAACTAGCGGAAATAATAAAATTTATGAAACCGAGTTTCAGAAATCATTTTGAGATCCAGTTTCTGCCGCTCAAACCTTGCACCTTATCGGAAGTGCTGCTCTAAATTAATTGAAAAATAATGATAAAGCGAGATAAAACATGCGGAAATAATGTGTAAATTGTTTTTTTTTTTATTGTTCTGCTAGAGAAAAAAATGAGTTACACAATGAACAATTTACAGTTTACAGCATACAGTACAATGACATTTAAAACATGCGCATAGCCAACCAGCCTGTCACGTATCTCCGGGCCACTCTGACGCACAGCCAATTGCATATCTCAGTGGTCACTTTGCAACATGCGCACAGCCAATCAAAAGGTAACTTAGTGGTTTCATTATGTATGTAGTAAAAAGCCGAATGAATGGGCATTACTTCATCCCCAAGTCCTTAGGTTGGCAGCATGTTAGTTGTGTCCTTTCCAATCATATATTGTGGGCCAGAGGCGCATCCAGAGGGGGGGCAAGGACGGCACTTGCCCCTTCCAAGATCCCAGATTAACATTAAAACTGGGCAATTGCAATCAAACAACTTATTTTGTGGTTGTGTGGACGTAAATACTGCAGAAAATGTTCCTGGTCACATTGAAATACTACAAGTTCATGCCAAAGTACACTTTAATATAATTTTCGGCAGTTCTTTTGCTGCCTTGTGCAACGGACTACAACATCCGCCATCTTGGAAATCCAAGATAGCGGATGTTGTAGTCCGTTGCAGTGCTGTATGGGCATTGTATTTCTGTGTTTTTCTTCTTTTAATTGTGATCAAGACAGCAAAAGAACTGCCGAAAATTATATTAAAGTGTACTTTGGTCTGAACTTGTGGTATTTTTATGTCATCAGGAACATTTTCTGCAGTATTTTGTCAATTGCAAGCACTTCGATATTTTTTCTATTGACATCAGAAGCCCCCTCTTTTTCGCGTTAAGAAGGATAACGTTGGTTTATTACAAGACCTCATCAACCCAAATTCGTTCTCCGAGTCAGTGTTTCCTCTTCTCCACCCCGCCTTCCATTCTCAAAGTGTGAAAAATTAATTGCATTGAAGCTGAACAAAGAAGCAGTGACGGAATTTGGAGCCATTATAAAAATTTCTCAAATTAAGTTTCTTGAAAGGCGAGAAAAATCACTAATATTGTTAAAAATACGTTAGCTTTCGAACCCACTATTCTTTGCCCCTTCCAAACAAAATTCGTGGATAAGCCGCTGTATGTCTGACCATGTGGTACCCCTTCACAAGTATGTTATGAGGGCATTAAAGCCTTATTTGATGTCGAAACAAAATTGAATGCATTGTTATACGTCTTCTGCGCATCTGGCGTTTCGCTGTGTGCACAGCACAGCTTTTTGTGTTTTTTTTTTTAAATGTTCAAAATGTTTCGTGTGTCAAAACACCCGTGGTTTCAGGGTCATATATTCCAAGAACCACCGCGACCAACCGTGTTTACATCAAAATTAGCAAAACATCTCAAAATTACCATAAAGGTCCTCCACCTCAAACCCTCCAGCTTTAAGAGTTGCAGTTTAATAGAAAGTGAGTCATGTTTAGTTTTGGTTGCCAGAAACTCCAGATATGCTGACCCTAAAGAATTGACCCCGGCCTTTACTGTCCACTATTGGATGACACGAATGGCACGCGCTGTCTTTATACTGGCCACTTTATTGGTTTGCGGGGTCATTACCTGAGGCCACTAAGGTCTTATCCTGTCCATCCACGATGGCCTGCTGAGGATTTACCACTTATTATTATTCCAGGCTGCTCATAAGTTGTGGCCACCTGGCAGCACGTAAGACATGGTATTTGCTGCGCCATCCGTGGAACCTTATTATTTTAATGAGCGCATGGGCGAGGCATAAGTTGAAGCCAAAAGGCTGCTCTCTCTTTATGCCTTTAGTCCAATGAAGACCACAAAATGGCCGACAGACAACTCGGGCTGATTTGTATGCTGTTCTACCTACATGTTGACGAAACTGGAAAGATAATACGTTAAAGGGACACCCGGCCTGCCTTATAACATTCCGCGTGCCAAATTACTGCTACGCGCAGATCGTCATCCGAGCAATTACAGCGCCAAGGTCGGATGGGGTGGTAGCTGCGTTCCTCGCATTGCTGCTGTCTCGATTGGCTTTGGGAATAGTACACGAGACAGAATCAAGTCAACGATTGTGTCGTCACAAACCGGAATGATTCTCGTATTTTAAAATCACAATTTACAATTTTCTAGGCTAGTGTCTTATAATTTTGCTTCGGCGATCTATTGGAATAATTAATTTTAATTTATACCGCTTTAGTCTATTAGATTTTAGATCTCATGGTAATTATTAGAAAATTAGTAGATGTACACACAGAGATGAAACGTCATGATTATTGTACGCGCGCAATGCATCATATAGTTACGGGTCGTTCTTAGATATAGTTAACAATATTCAACAGAAAATCTCCTAGACGCCACATTTTAAAACGGTTTTTTGGCAAGGGAAAGACTAACGGTAAGTAAATAGACCTTTGGGGCCGTACTTGATGTGGTGGATCGAGAAAAATGGCGCTGGGAGGTATATCCCTTTAACGTTTTATCACACGGATCACGTGTATGTAGTGCAGGGCTCCAAGTCCTCCGATATTTACTATTTTTTTTTAAATAGGTATCCTACAAAACTCCTCTAAATCGTGAAAAGCTCCTATATTTCCTGTTTTTTTTCTGTTCCAAACTGAAATATTGTCCTGTCTGTGGTGTTTCCTTGCCACGATAGTTATCAGGATTTGAAAAGAAGGACATCGTTCTTGCTCCTCCGTGGCGTTGCAGCGTGGTATGAAAATGGAACGTGAATTAGTCGAGGGGCCAATCACGGCCAAATAAAAGGATGTACCGACCGAGTATGTGCACTCAAAGTGCTTTTATTTTTGATTTTTCTTATTGCATTGTGGGACAACAACAAAATTGAAAGGCCGCGATAAACCCACTGCATCCAGGTTAATTATTCCTACAAACCTCCTATAAATTTGGTTTGATTTTCCTATAAAGCTCCTGTTTTTTAACAAAAAAATTCCTATATTTCCTATTTTTTATCCATTGAAGTTGGCTGGGAGCCCTCGGTAACAACCCTAATACCCCACACACCAAGGAATGAATCGTGGTAAATCTATTGATTCTTAGTAAACCTGGGTAATTTTAGAGAGTCTCTGCAACAATATATAAATACACAAGAAGTGGAAACCTTTTGGGGTAAGCTTTTCAGGACAGCATGATTATCGCAGAGGCAGCCTTATTTATTTCCACCAGCATGAACATGAACATGGCTGGTAGAAGAAAATAGAAGTGATTATTAGAAAGTGGGAATCATTAGCTGTGAGGGGAGGGAATGATTTAAGTCAAATGATGTGCTAATATTTCCG
>JAHWFP010257753.1:0-43262 GCA_023313725.1 Lithobius niger | reverse complement strand
CGAAATCTTTTGATAATTGATGTGGGTTCCCCACCCCCCCATGGATGCGTCCGTCAGGAGGTGAAGGCCGGGGGTTGGTTCGTGGAGAGGGAAGCCTTGTGAGAGATTTGAGTGTTGGACCACCATGTGAGGCTTTCCCGAGGAAAGCTAGTCATTCAGTTTGGTGGCTTTCATGGGTAGTTGAGTTGAATCCCAAAAGTCGATCCGAAAGTGGTGAAAAGGACGAGTCACCCATCTGCCATAGGGGACCAGACTTGCTATGGAGTCCATTTTCCCAATGAGAGGGTTGAGGTCTTGGACGGAGTGCACTTTGAAGAATCGCCAGGGTGTGAAGTTGAAGGTCTTTGATTCTGTCTGTTGAAGGTTTTTATCGCTGCAGAGACTTGGTCGAACTATACTCCCAGGAACGCGAAGGTTTGGGAAAGAATGAGTCTTGACTTTTTTAAAGTTGATGCCGATACCTAAGCTGTTAAGCGGTTTAAGGTGAAGTTCCTGTTCTGAATGAGTTGGAGTTGGTCTAGGGCGTTCAGAAGCCAATCGTCTAAATATACGCTTGCCGAAATCTGAATCTAATGGGTTGGGCCCAGGATGGGTTTGAGAATGAGAGAAGATTCTGAAGGCAGCGTTTAGTCCGAAGGGAAGGCATTGGAATTCGTAAACCTTGTGTTCGTGCATGAAACGGATTAGGCAATGTATCGAAGCGTGGAGGAGAACATGGAAGTAGGCGTCCTCGAGTTCGATGAAGATGGTCCATTCTTTGGGTTTGAGCGAAAGACGGATGGACTCTATATTCAATTTTGAAGTGATGACTTTTCATGAGACGGTTGAGTGGTTTAAGAATTAGTCTTTCGCCGCCGGATTTTTTTGGTCTGAGGAAGATTGAGGCTTAATGGCACGTCGACAGCTTGGTCATTAACCACTGAGGAAGATCGAGCTATAGAAGCCTGGTTTGAGTGAATTTGGACTCAGGCGGATGGCACTTTTCAGGATTAGTTCGTTGACTTCTTGAGTGAGGGCAGGAGACGGCTTTGGAGCAAACATCCAAGGTGGGTTAAAGACGGAAAGATGCAAACCTTGGCAACGTAAATAGGTTCGCAGCTGTATTTATAATTCAAAGGTGGGGGTGATGATAAGGCAGGTTGCTGTGCTTGTTGTTGTATCCTTTTCCCTTGTTGGATTGGTTTCGACGAAAGGGATGGTTGTTGCTGAGCGTGCAAGATCGGCCAGAACTGTAGTTGGAAGTCGGATGGTGAGAACTGGTTTTGTTGTTTCTGGCTTCGTTGTAACCCTGATGAACCTTGGATGTGGGAGACTTGGACTGTGGCGGAAACCTTAGGCTTACGGGAGATGTCCAAATGGGGTGTCAAAGACAGGATAAGGCCTCTGAAAAGAATGTCAGATTTGTGAAGAGGCTGGTTTCTGAGGATGTGTTTTTGGAGTCTTGTGGGAACTATGCTAAGAGCGATGTCATGAAGCAGTAAGCTTGAGTTGAAGAGGCCCTTGATGAACCAGTTGAAAGAGTGGAAGGTGGCGAATGAGGCTTTCTTGAAAAGTTCCGTGACGAGAAAATAAAGGTGTTTTGCTTCATGGCGGATTAATTAAACAGCTAGTCGTTCGCATAGGGCGTTGATGGTGCTGCGGAGGCTGAGTCGGAGGGATCTTGTCAATTTCCTTGAGGATGGAAAGCTACTTCAGTTTTCTTGGGGATGTGTAGAGCTGTCCCGAAATCCATTTAAGCTTCGACAGTGAGAAATTCGGATTGTCGCTATGTTTCGAACTATCGAGGATTCGAATGTCGAACGAAAGGACCAGGTTTCACGACCAGGTCTTGATGGTGAAGGGCCTTTATCGAGTTCAAGAGGGTCATCCTTGCCGGGTGGTCAGGAGCGTGGTGCATTGACCAATTTTGGGTCGTTCTTTAAGGTTTCTTTTGTGGTGGCCAAAGCCAAAGCCAGTGACTAGTCCTCTGTTCTTGGTAGCTTCAGTGCCAGGCGGATTTGGTTTGTAAAGGAAGCAGTCTGGGATGATATCTTCAACAGTTTTAAGAAGATTGTAAAGAGGCATGGCTGAAGGGTTGTTGACAGCATGGAAAGAATCCTCAAATTGATCTTGAGGTTGAGGTTAGAAGTTGACTTGAGGGAGGTTGGTGTTGATGTTTGAGTGACGAGACCCTTCAAGGACAGAAGCTGAGTCGAGTTCATCATCGTTGGGAATGGAAGATGGATGCAGAATCATGGTCTTGCGGGCGGAACCTAAGGTCGACGAAAGATGGGGTCAGCTCAGACGGTTCGACCGACGCTTTATGGAAGAGGAGTTCGGGGCGGATTCGTCAGATGTAGATATCCATTCATGAGTACAAGATTTACTGTGGGATGACGAAGGCGGTGCAGGGGCCGAAGTTTCTACTGGCACAATCCATCAAGGCGGGGATGCTTTTAGCCGAAGTTGTTGTGTTCCGGGGAGTGATGGCCAAAGGGTGAGATGACTGCAGTGGGGGGAAGAGAGAAACGACCGATCGAGAGGCGCGTCAGAAGAATGAGGTTGGTTAAGTGGAAGCTTCTTGTCCTTGACCGCATGGGACAGGAGATGCCAAAGTACAAGCGGATGTCGCATGCGGGAAAGATGTGTGCCGTGAAGGAGATGAAGATAGGGAGACAACATCGGGATCCACGTGTGAAGGGCTGGCCGGAGGTGACGGGGTACAGGATGGTCTTGCCGTTGAGTCTTTTGAGCGAGCATGATGCGAGAGTCGAAGGTCTTTCGGTATGTCGAAGGTCCTTCGTTCTTTCGAGATCATGTAGAATCTTTCGGTCTTTCAATGAGACGGCTGGACTGAAATGGGAGAGAACATGAAGCGACACTTTGGGATGAGAGCTTGAGGAAAAGAGATGGCAGGCTGCCTTGTTGGGTTGCGCAGCTGGCCGGATCTTGACAGAGAAACTACTCAAGGGAGAGAAAGCATTGCAGGAACTGAATGCAAAAATGTACAGGTAGTGATATTTTCGAAACGGCAATTAGAAACTCGTGCAATGCATTTCCATAAGCCCTAATTATTTTGAAGCTTTACGTTTGCTTATCAAAGCAATCGTAATCAAATTATATCATACTTTAGTTCATTTTTATTCCATGTTTTCAGAAATTGCCTATTCTTTTTTACATTACAACTACTGTCAACATTTAAATCAAAATAAAATAACAAGACTAAGGCATGAAAAAAAATTTTTTTTAGGGTAGTGGTAATGGGGCATAACAGAAATCAAACCAGCCTGAAAAATAGACTTTTCGAGGAAGTCATATCTAGCTAGAAGTTTTTGCAAGCATAGAAAAATATCCCAAGACTTCATCGTCAAGAGCTAGAGACATTTTTTCAGGCACGGAGTTCCGTTTTTATGTTGTAGGACATTTCCAGGTTGCCGGACAAACCTAGGTTACCAGACAAACTCAGAAGGTGGAGTGGCTTGCTATCATGTAACATTCGTCTGGTTTTAGTAGGGTTAGCACAATTTACTTACTGAAACAGTCAGAGTATCTTTGACGTCTTTAGAGCTGACTAACTGAACATTGCCATCTTCATAATAATGTACTTGCACTTTGAGTAAACCCTTGAGGTCAACACTCCCTGACGATATCGTCATGGTCCATATAGAACGCCACCGTCCGTTCCTAAAAAATAAAAGTTTTGCGAGTTTAAAGGGAAATACTGAAATTAAAAGAAGCGTTTGGTTACATTACTACAAAACTTATTTTATGTTAAAGCAAAGGCTCTACCAATACCCTTGAAAATCTTAAGTGATAGCCTACTTTGGTTTTTTAAACTATTACTTACAATCATATTGTTATGATTTATGCAAACCAAAATTGCAGACAAATTCCCAGTCAGACATTGGTGATATCACCAGTAAAGTTACTTGTGAGTCGGTCACCTTCCTCAGGCCACTAAATTACTACTTCAGCTTACAAAAAACTTTCACATGTCGTCCATTTTGCAGACAGTCGTTATATACAGTATTTGAAAATACCGTGCTTCTCAGTTGTCACTGGATGCGTCACTTGTCATCCTAGTGGGTCTAAGTAGCCAGTTATTCCATTTTGCATTGAAGCGAGTCGACAGATCTGGAGTGACTAGTTTAGCCACTCGAGGATATGCTGGCTCCTGAGTATTCATGAGCCAGCATATGCCACCAATAGCCAACAACAACCTGATTCAGAAAATTTTGCCGATACCGCTACAGATACCAGCATCCAGAATTGAATAATTCAGATCTAAATTATTTTAATAACCATTGTAATTGGGTGAAAGTAAATTAATTATTAAACTTATTTTAAAGGCACTAATTTACTTACAATTAAAAATTACCTATGGGGGATGAGATGACACTAAGACGTTCCCAAAGTTCTACACAATCTCTGGCTACATCAAGCACATTTTTCATCTGCTTGCTAGTAGTTCAAATTGTCTGCAATCCGTGGCCTCTGATATTTGCAAGGTCGACGCTCACTCCCGTTTTCTGGCCACTCGCTTTGCAGAACACTCCGGAGGCCACGGATTGCAGACGATTTGAACGACAAGCAAGTACACAAAAAATATGGAAGATGCAGCCTGATGAAGAACTATGAGAGCGCCTGATGAAGACTGATGCAGTTCATTCAACAATTTGAGAGATACAGAAGGCATTTGTGGTTTGAAAGTGAGCAACCATGAATTTAGACAACTGGAGATTTTAAGTGAGTTTCAAAGTAGTTTGAATAACATTTTTTCTCGGTTCTGGAGTTACCACTATTTTAGTTACAGTTGCTGATACCACAAATATTGTTACCAATTCAATCAAGTATTGGTACCAGTGTAGTTATCAGAGACAAATGCACAGAAAGTTTGCTCTTAAAAGACTAAAATACCAGAGCCACCTGGTTAATTTTAGTTTTTGTTTGCCTATATGAAAATATACATTACCTTTTATTTTCTAGCAGTCCCCCCCGCCCATGGAACTGTATTATCCCTAGCTTGAAAGTTGGCTTCCCTCGTAACATACTGCGCAAGACAGGAACTGGCACCGTCAATATAAGCGGATCGCAACAAGCACAGCATCTTTCTTCCAACCCACATGAACCTAGCCCATCCGTGGGGAGGCTTGGGTGGGTAAAAGGTGATGTATATTTTCGTATAGGCAAACAAAAACTAAAATTAACCAGGCGGAACTTTTTATCGCTACGAAAATATCCATTACCTTTTATTTACTAGCAGACTTCATCACATAAGGTGACGGGCTAGGTGCGGAGTACCCACGTTACGAGCCGGCGGCCCCACGGACTATGTCCGGGTGGAACCAACGAATGTTTCTCCAACCTGGACCCCGGGATCCTAAGTACCACGGGCGAGCAACAGGAACAGCAGAAGCCAGGGGCAGAAACACACGGTTAGACAACGAAGGGAAGGTAGAATTGCAAACAAACAAGATGCCAATCTACCTTGGTCGGGAAGCGAGGCGACGGACTTCAGTCTTGAGCATGAGCAGGTAGGCAGGCAGGGTAGGGGGAAGCGGGATAGAGGCGGAAGTGACGCAATATTTTGCATAAATGACTGCGTTAATGAGGTAAAAAAGCGCCGTAGGCATAGGGAAGGACCCCAATGTTGTAACACAGTGAGGAGGATTCTACGAAGGAGAAGTTGATTTTGTTGATGAATGAAGTTTTTAGTTAATTTTGCTGCAGAAAAATCAAAATTTACAGGAATGAAACGTTGCTTTCGTTAAAACGTACTTAGGAAGATTTCAGTTAAGTTTACCGCAGAAAATCGATAATTTTTAAGAGGTGGGCGTCAACAAGAGTACATTACGATTTTTGACTTTCAAGCATTTTAAGGGGCTGGGCGTTAGCATTAACTGGGCGTTTAATATGCGATTTACGGTACTACGAGATTGGGCCATCTTTGAAAACTTTATAAACCAAACTTGACGTTTTGTGAACTTTTTAACGGCATCATCGATCAATAACTTTGCCCTGACGACAAAAAAGCGACCGATTTTGAATGAATTTTCATTATTAAAAAAAAGAACCTCGTAGTTTTTTTGGTAATAAAATAAAAGACTCAACCCCCATGCCTTTGACAAATATTTCCCCCCCGAGAAACATTTCCTAAACTTTGCATGGCATGACATTCAGGCTAGTAATACGTTGTTTTCTTTTGCTTTGCTACAGTAATAGATTACGGAAGAAGTTTGTATATGAAGTTACAAGCACATGTAAATTATGCTTTCGGTTGTCTTTCAAAGCTGTTCTTACCAATAGTTCTTGGGTTGGAATTGGTGATCTTCAATACACGCAGTTACTGTCACGACGCCTGCTACGGTGCGACCAAACACAGAGCAGACACCATGCCGGAAATGGTTCAGCGCATACTGGGTGAATTCATTTTCAAGTGCTGAACGCCAAGATTCAGCACTCGTGTCCAAATCCATAGCTTTGAAATCGCTTGCCTCCTTCCGCAGGTGGTCATACTTAAATGACTGCTGTGAACGCGGATCGTAGAACCGCCCATCACCCAGGTCATTGAACTCGGTAATCAATGCCTACAAGTAAAAAGAACATAAAAAAAAAATTTCTGAGCTGTACAAATGACCTATAACAAAATATACTACTAAAGCACATCCCCCTTAAGTTAGGCTTTCATTTGTATTTTCTCTTCGACATATTAAATCTTCAAAGGAGTTACAAACAACGGAATCAAACCTATTTTAATTACCGTACATTTTTTATTGTTTATTACAGAACAGCCAATAAAAAGAAATAACTGTAGTTCATGATTTCAATGCTCACTATGACAATGATGTAGATCCCTCTGCGTATTGCAGCAAGCAGAATTTGCACACTCCGAAACAACGATTTTACATACATTTTCCAGCTTTACAAGGAATATTTTTTTTTTCACTTTAAACCATATCTTAATGGAAATTTTTTTTTTCACTTGGTGTAATTAGGGACTTATGCCCCTACCAAATTTGTTCAAGGTTACTATCCGCCTGACTTTATGAAATTATGACTCAAAATCTGCACACCAAGGTGACGTCAAGGGTTAAAATAAATTTAAAGATGGAATAAATATAAAAAAACAACTTATTCATCTGTAGCAGACTACCGTACACTAAACAACAGTTTGGTTATTCAGCATGGACCTACTTTAAACGACCAAGTACAATGAAAAGAGCATTAAACAGAATATTTAATATTTCTAAGTTCACTTAAATTATTGATTCAGGCCTACTAACCATGTTAGTACATTTCAGATGATAGTTCAGATGAATTCCAAAAAATTTTAAGAACTAGAAAACACTGCCTTTTATCTCTTGTGCGAGCCTGAAAATCCAACTTTCACCCAAAGCAATATCATTCAACCAGGGAAAGGCCGCCAAGGTCAATCCTATTAGCCAAGTTAATCGCACCCATTAATACTTTGGACGTTAAATGAAAACTTGAAGATTGCTACAGCGAGTAGCAATCTTAAAGTTTTCATTTAATTTTCGACTATTAGTCGGTGCGATTAACTTGGCTAATAGGATTGACCTTGGCAGCCTTTCCCTGGTTGAATGATATCACTATCTTCAAAGGCCGATCGTTTTTGGAAACTTGGCGGGTTTTTATACGTGTTGGTTTTTCCACTAGCAACTTTGACCATTGTTTTGTTGGGATCTCACACCTCGGGGTAACCAACCCTTTAGAAAATCTGCTTCGATTGCCAAAACTATGGAGCAGTTTACTGGTAAACTTTATACCAAAACTATTTGTTAGGCAGTTGCGCAAAATACCCAAATGCGGGAGCTCCGAATTTTCAATGCCATATTCGAGAACATCAGCCAATCGCTCCAAAAGGTTCAGTATCATGTGACTGCTTTCCATAAAAGTGGTTGAAGCTTGTTAATTCCCCCACTTTTATTACCTTGAATGCAATGTACAATGCCAAAGTGATAACCTTTTCCCAGTGATCAAACTTTGCCAAGAGGATTAAACACAGCCTTCAACTGGCATAGACTGTCCCAGCCTTAAAGGTACAGGGAAAGTTTTTATTCATAGTGAACCCATTTTGTTTGGTGTTCCAGTTTCAATGTACACCAAACAGCTGTGATTTTCCATTCCTTCATTCTTGCTTGCTTAGTCATAAACCATGGCCAAAATGATGGCCTCTGGCTACTTCACTCTTGCTGATGGACTAATTGGGGGTGGAGAAATGTGGGAAAGAGCAGTGCTAGATAAGTCAGTGTAGAGGAAGAAGTAGGTTTTTCCCATCAGCATTGCCCATAATTCTTTTTTTAGACCAGCCACTTCAGTCGGCCTTTCCTCCTGCTTCTTGCCTGTTAAAATGTTTTTAGTGTAGCTAAATATAAAGTGACTCAAGCTACTCTAGTTTGATTTATCGAAAGTGTTGTTACTAAACAAAATCCATTTTTGAAAGCTTAGATCACTTAAAAAGAGAAAGTTGGTTCTCTGCCCTTTTTCTTTTAGAAATTTATGCGGGTGGGCGGACCCTAATTTTGCTTACATTTTGGGGAATTATTTTTTGCTTCATAATTCCGCTTACCACGTGTCCATAAAATTATTTAATGGCAAGAATGGTAATTTTATATTTTTACTTCTCACTAAGGACCAATTTTGTTCTGTAACTGCTATTCTTGTCGCGTCGTTTCTTTTCATCTCCCATAAAAAAAATGGTGCGGGCAGGGCCTGAGAGCCAACTTTTCTTTTTTTACTGGCCTTATTATTGGTTATTTTATTCAAATAAGTTAAAACAAAACTTATGGCCTAGTCGGGAAAAAAAAATACCTTTTAATATGTACATTAATTTTGTAAAATTTGTATTAACCTTTTTTACAGTTAACGCTAATTTGGGTAAGCTTGTCCATGGCTAACACCCCAAGCAAATCTCAAGTGTAACGAGGCAATGCCGAATGAGCGAACTAGACTAGTCGTAATAACTAAAAAGGTACAATTTAAATTTAATTGTGTGAACACCTATCTTGGAAGTAGCGCTAAAAACGGGTTTTTTTTTTTTACAAGCTAAGAAATCAGACTGGCTTCAGCAAACTAAAAAGCAGAAACTATACTGCTTGTTGGGGGCTCTATTTTACTGAATGTCAGGCGCCCACACTGCTCTCATCCACAGAGGATTCTCTACTGACAAGTCCAAACAAGGGCAAAACAGTCTGTCTGAAGAGATCTCTATGGGTGTGAGCTCTTGATTGTAATTTATCACCTGGCACAACCTTCACCAATGTCGGTCGCCACTCGCCAAACGGCGAGGAATATTCAGCAGTTGGCGACTTGGTTTTTAGAGAGACTCGCCAAAATGGCGACTGGTAATGCTATATTCAGGGGTCGTAGCGGTTTTTAGGGGGGAAAAAGTAGGAAATAAGGAATTTTGTAAGTCATAAATAAGGAAAAATAAGGAATTTTGCACTCAAAAGTAAGTAAACATAAGGAACCCCGCGGCATAATATCAAGGCTTAAGAACAGTAAATGTGATAAAAACTAACTCGTTTCCAGAGCATTCTTAAATCTAGGCTACCAAATCCAATTTAACCAAAATCTCTTTAATAACTTCATCCCATGGCAGCAGCTGTAAAACAGTAGCTCTTCAAGGTATACAGCGATGGCTGTAGTTTTTTTTTTGGGAGGGGGGCAGGGAACCACCGCCAGACAAGATGACATGGTCATATTTGAGATAAGAATTTTTTAGTACGCCTACACTTTTTTGTGAACATTTTAAAAGATTTGTAACTTGTTCTCAAAAAAAAAAAGGCCTACGCAACCTGCCAAGCAATATCTTAATAATCTCCACCGAGACGTGAAACATTTAAGCATTCTCTTCAGCAAAACTCCACCTCTCTATTTTAACAGTATAGCCGTTGGGAAGGGGGGGCCCCCCCCCCCAAGAGAGTGGAGGATGTAAAAAGGAGTAAAAATCAGAATATATTGCTACTACGCTATTTTTTCATCCACATCTCACATTTGATGTTCAGATTTTGCTAAATAGCCTAACTCCAAAGTCGTTTGAGATAGTCTTGAAGTGTAGAGCCTAAGCCATAGGAAAGCTCGTTTCGAGATGGTTAAAATCACTGACGTGCACAGGAGGGGGGGGGGGAAGCATTGCCCCTGACCTTTTCGAAAAAATGTCCTTTTTACTCTTTTTGTAAAAAAAAGTGTCGTATTTTCGTTTTCTGAACCGATAAACGCTGGTGCTGCAATCAGAGAAAGGGCCTAGAGGCCTAGAAAGGGAAAAGGGCAGGAAAAGAGCACAAAGAGGCATAAAATGGTAAAAACAGAGACAAGCTTAAAAAAGGGTGAAATAAACTGACGAGCCCAAAAAAAAAAGGTCTCCAGAAACAATACCTCAGTGTACCCTTTTACAAACGTTGCCCCAATGCCCCTGCCCTCTCGGTGGTCTGTGCACGATACTGGTTAAAATGGTTATTGGGATGTTAAATTCGGTCACAATTTCGCGAAAGTACGAATTAAATTTTTGTTGTTTAGGACCCAAGATCAACGTAACAAATTTTGACCCGCGATGATTTAAGGAAAAAAGGGCAGCGACAGTGATACATTTTTATTTTATTAGCAGTACGGTACATGAAAAGCTGCTGCACGCAATTGTAGCTCATTAACTTTCCGAATATTTTCTCGTTGTCGACGCACTACAAACTGGAAATAACCAAATGTGTGACGAAACCATTCTATCGGAGCTGGCTCAGCAAGCTCAACGCACATGGTGACGTAATACAGAACACTTAAGGTTTTTAATACTCAGTCATTGTATCTAATAACGAAATTACAAACAGCTAGTACTAAATTTAAACAGTGGAAACATAATAGTAGGCTAAGCACTTATCCAACACTTTATGCTTGGACGTTGACGGTAGACTTGTGAAAACGAAACCGTCGCGCAAGATAAGAAACGGGAAGTGATGCTTTTCAACGCGCACGCGCAGAACGCCTCGTTACGTTGAAAACAAGACAGAGACCGAGTACGCCAATGAAGTTCGTGCCTTACGTATTGAACTCAAATATTATACGTTATTTTATTAATTTACACTTAAATTTACAATCAAAATAAGCATGGCTGAAAAAAGTAGGGAACTGTACATCTGAAAACAGGAAAAAAGTAGGAAATAAGGAAAAAGTAGGAACTCTACGACCCCTGTATATTTAGTATGTACCACAAGCCGTATTGTATGGCAGGTAGGTGATTTTTTTAAAATTTGATAGTTTTCCTGCATACTAAAGTGTCCATGAATGTAAGAAGAACACCTATGCAAGCATGACAGCAATTTATGCACAAAAAAGTGCACTTAAGATTCGTGGAAACAGGATATTAGCATATCAGGATGATTATTTACCTGGAAATTGGAACCTTCTGTTCGCACTGGGGTCAACTGGTCCTTATTGTACTGAGCAAAAGCTCTATTAGGGGGGAAAAAAAGAAACGTTATTTGACATACCGACTTCTGAATCTCAACAGCACACCAATAAGGTCACACTTACCCAGATGACCCTTCCTTCAAAAGGGTATCATTATTTAACAGAAGCCGGACATCTGAAAACAAACAAAATGGTATATTATCACCCATGCATAGGGAAAAAATAGCACTGGCCACTAGCCAGTTGGCGATTAAACTCAGTCAGTAGGCAACTAAACTTTGTTATTTTGTTACAAAACTAGTCATGATAAGCATAAATGGATTATAGTAATGAGATACCCCTTCTATAAGTGTAAAAAAAAAAGCCTTCTACTATTCTGAATTTTCGGTTATTTAACCAATCCTCAACTTTAAAAATATTTTTTATTCCAAGCGTACGAGTAAATTAAAAAGCGACTACTGTACCGGTACCTTAACGTCATATTGAACAGCCCTAAGGCTGCTGAGCGCTTGTCGCGGTTTCTCTTACGGGAGCTGTGGTGTAGTTCATTTAGCAGGGTTCGCACAACATCACACACGAGAAATCCAAGCACTTTCAAGGGCTTTTCCAAAACGGGTCATTTTTTAAGGACTATTCCAACACCAATGCTGTTTTTTTTAAGGACCTTTGTTAACCAACAAGCTTACTCAAATAAGGTCTAGTTTTACCAGTGAAGAGCACACAACAGCTCATTAAACAACAAAAATGTTCTGGTACTAAACATGACTGGAAAAAAAAAACCAGGGGTAAAATACGTGGAAAAATTGCTTTCTGGCTTTTTTCGTGTTGTAAGTTAGGTTAAGGGTATTATTTTAAATTAAGACGAAAAAAAAATTAAATTCAAGGCCTTTCAAGATCGTAGGTCATAATTTCAAGGAATTCAAGGCCTGGAATTTTTTCTAAACAAATTCAAGCACTTTCACGGACCTTGTGCGAACCCTGATTTAGTAAGTGATCCAACACTGTCCACGATACATTTTTTTGGTGGGGGCGGGGGTTGGAGGATTTTTATTTTTGTAGACTATAAAGATTTGTGCCTACTGGCCACAGGTACCTCAAAAAGCTACTTTTAATCTGCACACCCATGATGGAAAAACATTACTTACGCACGGAGGAAAATACGCAATATTCCAGATAGGCAAGAATGATTTAACAATTCTTGGCGAATTTTCGATGGAAAAACCTAGCAGACTATCATCTTCAGACACGTAATAAAAACTCCAAACACTACCACCCATTTACAGTCCATTAGATTGGCGTTGACTTGGCCTCCGATATTTACAAGGTATATACAAGGTAGGTGCGCGACGCTCATGCACTGCCTCAGTTATTCCACTTTTTTCTTATACGGTCTCTGAAACCAGCATCCAAATGGAATTGGATTGAAAGGTCAGACGGTCCCTGGATATTCATCAGCACGGCCTTCTCTCGGACGTGGTGTTGATGCCATCTGCTGGGGGGGGGGGGGGGGAATATTACAATGTTCAAGAGACGCATCTGAAGTGTTCAGCGAGTTTGTGTTCCTCTAAGATTAAAAAAAGGGGGGGGGGAAGGGGGTTTACCTTATGGTATGTTGGGGAGTCGGAGATGATGAAATGGCAGAGCGTCGGGTGAGAGAAGCGAGAGTTGCTTGCAGACGGGGTGAAGATGGTCACATCAATGAGTTCGGTTCAGACGTTGATGATGAGGACAACACTGGCCGAGGCATAACCCTCTCGAATGTGAAGCCAGTAGCAGTCTCCACTTGGCCAGTAGACCTTACAAAGCCCTCGCCATTTCACAATTACTTGCCACATACCAATGACATCTTGCACGATGCATGGTTTTTCTAATTCATATATGTATGAAATTGTAAAATTCTCTTCAACCCTAGTATTAATGAAGATAAAGCAGTTACGTAGCCCTTATAAATCTGAGCGTAACGCCACAAACCTTTCGTCTCTAACTTGTACTGTTCACGAGATATCGCTCTTTAATTGTCATTCTCTATTGCTATATTCACCATTTTGGCGAGTAAGGCTAAATTTCAGGCCGCCAATTGCCGATTTCCATTTGCCAAATGACGAGTGGCGACCAACATTGGAGAGGGTTGACGAGGCACACTGTAGACGCTGTGGATGCATACAATAGGTTTCCACATTCGAGTAGAGGCAGGTAAAACTATGTCGGAGTGATATCGTGCTGCTGGGATCAAGTTCCATGCGGGGAAAGATGAAAACAACTTCAGAGTTCAAGTGCGGTGCCAGGATTATTCGTTGAAGTGTAGGAAAAATGAATAGTTTTTGAGGAGATGAGAATGTTCGGGCCAAGTGGCATTCTGAGAGTGTGTCAGATTCAACTGACTTTGTGTTTTTTTTTTGAAAGGGGGAAAGAAAAATGTTGAAGTTAAATGTCAAAACATGAGGCTTCACATGACATTGGTGTGTAAGGAACTGGTGGTCGCAGAGAAGATGGGTACACCCAACACAGAGTGTGGAGGAAATGTCTCGTCAAGGATGAAGAGCACCCGTTCCAATCCAATGGCGAGGATGAAGGGGGGGGGGGGAGAATTTAAGGGCGTGATGTAACGAAAAAGCATAACCTTAGCTCTGAAGAGGCAGTCCAGGCAAGGGATGCAGCGAGTTCTGGTAAGGGAATTTTTTTTTTCATTTCAGTCTCGCAAGGCAGAAAACCAGATACGTTGTCAAATTGCCAGATTTGTCTGGCAGCATGGCAATGTTGGTTTATCCAATCCTGTTCGATTTCAGAATGTTGCACTTTCGTGAAATTTAGGATTGGGTTAACCCTGTTAGCAACAGGGGTGTCATGGAAGGAAGCCTGGCTGGGGAATGAGACGGGTCACTGCGGGCGAAGGTCGTGGGAACAAGTTCGAAGGTCTGAGTGGATACGTTTAAACTGGGACCTTTTAGTTGTTGCAGTCGTGTCTTCCGCCTGGACGCTGATTTGGCAGGCAAGGATTCCAAATTGAGGAATTTGTCCACATTGTAAATGTTGAAGGGTTGGTAAGCACACAGGATTTTCGGGTGGGAGGTTGCGGCCTGTGAAGTTTAAAAGGCCGGCGGCCAGCTGGAGGGCGATTAGGAAAGATCGATTTGGAGCGCGGAGCTCGTAGTGGAGAGAGTTTGCGTAATTGACCGTCCGAAACGAGAAGTTTCGTTTGAAGCTTGGCATTCGTGGAACTAAGGTTTTTTCAATGTTCAGTTGAGGGATGAATATCAGAGCGGGCTTGAGAGAGTTTAGCTTGAAGTTTTGAGATGTGGAGAGCAATGGGAGTTGCATTGGCTTCCAGGCAATGAATGCTACGGGAAGACAAATCAATTTTCCTCTTAAGGACTGACGGTTTGGAATAGTCCGGTGGGGCAGATAACGACTTCGTTTGGAACGTCACCATTGAGGATTGAGGCTTAATGGCGCGTCGACAACTTGGTCATTAGCGAACGTCACCATCCAGGCCAAAAGTGGAAGATGAAGCACGAATGGAGTCTTGCACGAGAGATGGAGACACAGGTGGAGTCAACCCTGCCCCCCAATGGGAGGGTTGACTGAGTTCGTGGCGTCGCTTGAAGGACCAGGATTGGTCGAAGATGAGGGGGCTAAGGGTGGCACAGTTGGGGATGAGGAAGGAAGACGGAGGAACCACAGTTTCCAGAACGGGAGGTTAAATAGATGGGAGTGGGAGGGATACCTTTTGTGGAGAACGGAGTCAACGAGCAGGTGTCACAAGACGAACTTGATGGAGGTGTCGAGGTGGCAGTTTTAGATCGCTTTGCGGGTGGAGCGGAGTGTTTGTTGTTGGCCAAAAGGTGCTCATTTTCCTTTTTCCTCTTCATTTGGTGATTCCTTTTCTTTGCTTCCGCATTCTTTTTAGTGGTGAAAGACCAATCATCAGGCAAAATGGTTAGACAAATCTTGCACGGGCCTAAGAAGAAATCTCACTTGCGAGGTGTCTGGCACACAGAGTGGGAGTCGTGACGTCTGTGTCTAGAAACTATCGGAGCACATTTACAGGAATCAGAAATCCTGGCATTAGCTACAACCCAACCACGAACAACAATAGTGGCGGGGGCGGGGACTGGCGGGGCAGATTTTCCACCACAGAGACAAGGGCCCGTCACGACAGTGAAGGAAGATTTGTTTCAATTGAGCGGAGCCACACAAAGAAAAATATTGGGGGGGGGGGGAAGGAGAAGGTTCAGGACCACTGAAAAACCCCCAGATGGAGGAGAACCTGAGCCCAAGCGGGTCTCGGAGCAGAGGAGTGCAAGTGGTGATTGGATACATGAAGGCAGGGAAGAACACAGGCAGGACTGAAGGGTAGCACGATGGGGCCAACAGGAAGGACAAAGGTCACAGGGATTGTGGCAAGCAGGCCAGAAGCAGTGGGATCAGGAGGGTGGAATGTCAACGCGAAGGAACCGTCGATCTGCCCAAGATGTTCGAAGAACGCAGGCAGGGTCAGGTGGGAAAGAGAGGGGCGTAAAAAAGCAGAAATGAAGGAGAGAGCACCCAGGACCTCAACTTAATTATTTGGCGAAGAGTTTCAAGGGAATGCGTGGAGAGACACGAAGGGTGGGCGGCAGGCGCAGGACGCACAGAGGCGAAGGTTCAATACAAAGGCGCTGAGTGTTGAGTTTTCCAAGAGGCGATGCAGACTCAGGGTCAACAAAGAGGGTCAAAAGGAAGGCCACGACGACGGGGAAGAAGCGCCACGGGAGGCCAAAAGACCACTGCATCGGTCAGGTGCGAGCAAAGAGACAGCATCAGCTTGATGGTCGAGCTGGTTGAAGATGAAACAGAGCAGTCACAAGATGCAAGGGACCAGCAGGCCCCTTCGGCGAAGGGGAAATGTGAAGGGTCGCCATCGTGGATCCTTCGGTGAAGAATCAGATGTGTGGCGAAAGAGGAACATAGTGAAGGTCCAGAAGGTAGCCTTCATGAAGGAGCCAACTAAGGATAGCATTCAAGAAGGGTGCAAGGAAGTGCAAAGGTGGAGGGCAAGCCAATAGGTGCAGTCGAGTTATATGTGGCGAGCGACGGCCCAAGAGGTGACAGGGTGTCAAGCGAAGGATTTGCAGTGAAGGGTCACCTAGTAGGGCGAAGGATCGCAGAGCGAAGGCTCAGCGAACGAATGGAGTTCATCCGCCATGATGTGTTTCGAGCGATGGGTCATCAAGCGAAGGTTACGTGAAGGGTCAGCAAACAAAGGCTTGTTACGGATGTATGCAGTCCTTTGGGCGAACGGTCATCAAATGAAGGGTCTTCTTTAGGGAGAAGGGTCAAACGAAGCAAGCGAAGGATTAAAGTCCAGTTGTCAAAGCCATGATGTGTCGCGTTTGAGCACAGGATGCAAGGCGGAGGGTATTCAACGAGGGCATATTATGGCTGTATGCCGTTCTTCGGGACGAAGGATCGACTTCAGGGCAAAGGATCTACGTACGAAGGGTCAACTGCTGGGCGAAGGTGTCTTCAGTCGGCGAAGGGTGAGAGTGGGAAACAGCGGGCCATGTTGACAAGTCGAAGGCTTGGAGGAAAAGAGATGGCTGGTTATTGCTGTAAGCCTGTAAGACCATTTATGGAGGGTCTGTGCTGGCACATGCACAGATGGGAAGCGAAGCTGAGTGGATCCTAAGAGTTTAAATTCCTCCAGGGTAAACAGCATTGAAGTAACTAAATGCAAAAATTTACAGGTAGTGGACATTTTCGAGCTGTCAACTAGAAACACTTTTTTTTAGTGTTTGCAACTAAACCAAAGTCTAGATTTTTGGCATTTGTATCAAATTTTATTAAACTTACCTACTGCACATTAAACATTAGGTTTACTGTTTGAACTTCGTCTGCAGACAAATATTTTGGTTTCACCAGATAGTGAACTACAGACAATGGAAATGGACATTTTCTACGAAGGTACCCAAACATGGCTTTTTTTTTTTACTTTCTGACCCTGAAAATCCACTGAAGATAAAAGAGCATAGCTTTTCAGGTTCTACTGTAATTAGGCTGTACCGAACCGAACAGAACAAAAGGCGTTCTGTTCGGTGTTCGGCTTTCAAAAGAAAAATACCAAACCGAACGTATTTCCACTTCTATTCGCCCGAATTGAATATTTGAACACGCCATTTTGAAGGTTTTTTTTGCCAACTTTCTAAAGGTCCAAACCACAAGTTACAAGATAAAGCCTATCAGAAGTTGGGAGAGAAAATGTAAAGGTAGAGGAGATTTCTTCATGCTCAAACAGAGTTTCCACATCTGTGCACTTACAAGTCCATGTGAACATACCTACATTTCTGGAGAAACTTGTGCTTCATGGGAATAATTACATAAAAAACACTAAACTTCACACACAGAAGACCCACTCTCGAATTTTCGGTGAAAAATACAGTTAACAACAGTCCTGCATCTGCCGTTCACCTTCTTTAGAAGGTACAGTTGGTTGCCAATGTGACACAGGAGGTGAGGGGGCGTGTCCAAAATGTGACATCACAATCGTACATCACGTTGCGGTGTACATTACCATTAAATTTTTTGGAGTATTATTTAGAAAAACAACAGTTCAGATACAATTTCATGCACAGAAAATTTCACGAATTAAACCCGTGGACTCTTTTAAGACATTTGAAAAAATATAATTAATTTAAAAGGATAAGCAAATATAAAGGAGGCATACTTGAAATATAGTATTTGGGGGGAGGGGGGGGGGGGGGGGCCCCTGATTGAAAAAGTCTGATGCAATTATTAGGGAGGCATTTTCAATTTTGTGTAGTGGTGGCAATCAGCAGTTTTTCAAGAAACCGAATAATCGTTTTTTAATACAGTCGGTTAACCAAAAACATTGCATGCAAAATTACATAAAAAAAATTATTATAACGATGTTTCATTTGTAGCAGAATAAAACAAAATGAATAGCACGGGTGAGTTTAGGCCCGTTGCATTTGCTATGTAGTATTTATAATTTATCTTCTAGCATACAATTTTTTTAATGGTCACGGTCTAACCAGCACGTGAACATATTCTTTCTGACTGAACTAATGTAGCATGCACACAAAACTATTTCCGAGCTACCTTCCGAAACGGCAGCATTTTCTTCGCACCAATACAACGATTTCTAGCAACATTAAGCTATGACGATTAAAAAAAAAGTTGGTAGGCCTCCTCCCAGTACGT
This sequence comes from Lithobius niger, assembly GCA_023313725.1. NCBI lineage: Eukaryota > Metazoa > Arthropoda > Chilopoda > Lithobiomorpha > Lithobiidae > Lithobius > Lithobius niger. Next base: position 24,659 of record JAHWFP010257753.1, on the reverse strand, counting down.
AGGATGTACATAGCTTCGCCACGCAATGTTCTTTTCCTGGACGGGCAAATTAGAATAGGGGACGAGCCCATTCTTCAGCAATGTGCCGGGAGGGGATTACTTTTAGGTTCGATTAAATGCATACCAAAATTATTTTATACGGTTACCAGTTAACCGTTGCCACCACTAATTTTGCGACATCAGGGCCAAAGGGGTGAACGGGTGTTTCAAAATATGGCAAAAAGCGTGACATTTAGGCTACATATGGAAATTGTAAATTAAACTCGTGACGTTAACTGCCGGAAATAAGGCCTGCCTGCCTTTCAGGACGCATAAAAATTGGTCAATCCCCGCCAACCCCACTGCAAATTACCCACACACGGAGTGGCAAGGTGTTAAAAACAATCAGCTGGCCTCACCTGATTTAAACGGCTCTTAGATACCCTTTCCTTACTACACACCCACTAGGCGTGTGCGATTAGAATAATTTTAATTCGAGTCGAGCCGAGTTTGCAGCAGTAGAGTCGAGTATCGAGCCGAGTTTGAGTATTTGGTGAAAAAACTTATTTTGCAAGTGTCTTTTTTATTCGTTGGGCCATTTAAATAAAGAAAGGTGTTTCTCGGGCGAAAAAAAATGTTTGCATGTGGGCAGGCGGTTTTTTTTTTAGCCACACCAACAACAATAATTGTTGTTTTACGAGTAATAATAGATAGTAGTAATAATACGAGTAATAATGATATACTCTGATCCGTATTGTTGGTGTGGTGCGCGTGATGGATTTTTTTTTGTCCGGTGTCTCGTATCGTATGCTATTTTGTTGCAAGCACTACGGTAAATAGCAAGGAAATCGCCGTCCGTGTGGCGCCTTTTAGGCGGTCGGCGATGCCGAGAAACAACTTTTTTTTTTTTAATGGCAGGCGGTCGGCGATGCCGAGAAACAACTTTTTTTTTTAAATGGCCTTAGTATAATAATAACTAAAATTCTGCTTAACAGACTGTGCGAGTCAACGTGTACAATTAGTATCATTTAATATACTAATTGCTGAAACCGTATTCGTTTCGCCCTTGTACAATTAGTGTAATAATAACTAAAATGCTGCGTAAGGGACTGTGCGAGTCAAAGTGTACAACTGGTCTTTCAGTTTTCAGGATATAACTTTAAAATGGTTTGAGCTAGTGGCTTTTAATTTACATTACTGGAAAGGTCTCGTCGAGACAATGAATTTGGTATATTTGAATGTCAAAATCGGCCACAAATTCGCTTAGTTATCGCATTTTCACCTGATTCAAGTTTTCCGAGTATGGATACACGCGATAAGCCGAGTTCAAGTACACGTTGCGTACTCGGCTCGAATTTTTCGAGTATCGCACACCCCTAACACCCATGGATATCTTATCTCCTCTACAGTGCACCCATTTCCTACAGTACTTCAAGGCTTATCGGGATACCGCGGACTTCAAGAGGTGAGTGAGCTCAACTCTTTCACGTTGAGTTGAATTCGAGGGTAGGGCGCATCAAATAAAGTTAGTGTTTCAAAGATAGTGTGTTTAGGTTCTTACAATTACCATATGCTACACCAATCAAAGCAGCTTTTCCTCTCAAAAAACGCTGCATACTTGGTGACACTAACGTGGAGGGAAAAAGATCTGCACTTGCCAGCTATTTCAATGTTAGCACATGGCCACTTGCCACGATGAACTATTACTGTATGCACCTATTAAGGCACATAAACCCGGTATGTCGTGCGACCCGTTGAGAATGGCGTTTGCAACATTTACACAGGTTACAGTTAATGTTGCAAACATTATCTCGCACGAAAGAAAAAAACAAGAAAATGACTATTGGCAACATTTACATACATTTGAACTAATGTCACAAAACTGATTGGTACATAAAAGCCAACAGGGATGCATGTACACTATAATGTATACCTGTAACTACACAACATAGTCCCCCATACTAATTACTACAACAATAGTATGTTTTGCTACAATTGGGTTTCTAAAGGGTTTGAAATTTTCTGATCAAGTCAATTTTCGTACACCCCTACTGGCTTCTCGGGCCTTACTTTTGCACCAAACATGGCTTGAACGGTGCATCTGAAATCCACTATCGACGAAAGTAGCGGTTTTTTAAGCAACAATTATGACGTTTTTTGGGGGGGGGGGGCTCTGTTGTTGTAGACTACGGACAGTAGGGCAACACGAATAACGCCACTAAAATGTTGCACTTTTTAACCCCTCCCCGTTACATTCCACCAAAACTTAGGCTAAAGTTCACTTTACCACAATTTTCTAAAAGCTCTGAATTCTGTTAGTACTTACCCTACACTCTCATTATATGGTCTCTTTTTTTTTTGTGGGAGGCGCGGAACACAGTTTAAACCCCATCTGTACTTTACCACAATCCGTACATACGGTGTTCGTTTTCGCTCGCGGGGCTGTGCACGGAAGCCCGCTCTTGCCCCCAACTGATCTCTTGTTCCCGTAAACAGTTCACGTAAGTGGGTTGTTATTGTCAGTTTAGTATGGTTTTGTTGTTATTGTCGGTTAGGTTAGGTTATAGGTACCGGCTTCTGTTTGGCGTTTCACTTGACGGACTTTGGCCCAGTTGATGCTTTCCTGCGCGGCGACATCTGCCTCGAAAAAAAAAACAAGCGAACAAACAAGCGATTTGGCATCTTATTTTTTTTTCGCCTTGAACCACCTCTCCGCACCTTGGAATCAACTTTAATCTGCCTTACGACGACAATAAGGTTAAGTCTTTTTTTTTTCTTAAAATTTGGGGGTTTGTGGTAAACTAGATTTGTGCCAAAACTTATGCACCCCCTCCCAGAAAATGACGTCACAAACACCTCCGTTCCAATAAAGAGGGCCACAACTGATGGTGATGACCTTTGGTAATAAATTCGTCAGACAACCAGATTTTTATACCCCAAATGTTGTTTTTCTTCGATTCAGTCAAATTTGAATGAACAATGATTCATAAAGGCATCAAATTCCGCACAGGTAGGGTAGGCCTAACTAAGTTACAACGATGATCTCATGTACAACTTACCTACCTCAACCTTCTTGCGTCAACATTGATATTAAGAGGGGAGAGGGGACGGGCTACATACACACTAGCGCGAACTTAAATAACAATCAAGCAATATTTGAGCACAAAGAGAGGAAGAAAGGGAGAAACAGTTCTGGAAAACTTACCGTTGAAAACTTCGTTAAATTCTCCAGGCGGGGAATGCAGTATGAAATCGGAAACTATCCTCACCTGGAAGTGAAAAATGGAAGTCATGTGAAATACTGCATCACTGTCTCACTTTCCGTGGAGGCCAGCAACTTTAACAGGTACGAGATAAAATGCAAGACTAGCAGGCACATTTCAAGTGCCAATCTGTTCTTTTTGATTGCTTTCCTCCTAATCAGTAAACTTCCCTCTTCCTCCATATCCTTCCTGGCTCTACACAAACCGGCTCAAATCGGGCAAAAATCAAGCCACCCACCACCAGCCTTCAAAATTACAGGCACCATCTAGCTGATATTTAGGACAGTCGTAACAATTTGGGATTTGCTTTTCAAATACGTGATGTATCAATGATTCACGTGAATAGTTGGCTAATGCTTCAATGGTACAATTTGCTGAAAGTACTCTTACTTTTTCTTGGTCGGATATTGGTTCATCATACTCGGACGCCATTTTGTCTGGTGTCGTAGCACACGCCCCGACGAAGCATTATGGGTAATAAGAGAACAGGTGAGTCAATCACCTTTGAAAAAAAAAACATGCACATATGACCAAATGACAACTAACTGAGCGTAATAAATGCATTTACTTATTTATTAAGTTGGAAAAAAACCTATTTCGATAGTTTTTACAGCGTAGCGGAAATGACGTCTTGGATAGTTTCCAAGGCCAACTGAGCCGGAAACGAGAGTCACAGGCTAAACAATATAGTCATCATGACGTTCTGTAACAAAATGTGGTGAGTGAAATGAGACTCGCTTACTTTATTACAGATTCACAGCGTTAGTTGATAAAACATCTCGTCTCAATTTCGAATGGTGGACGAAGTTCTTGAGTAGGGGGAAGAAGGATGTGAAGTGTGGGAGAAGGAATACTGAAGACGGTGGAGACTATGGTGGGTAGGACAGGAGAGGGAAGGGTTGGGATGTTGGGTAATGGCACGGGGGAGGTAAAATATGCGATCAAGGGGCGCAAAAAGGCTAATGGGAGTGAAGAAGATTTAGTGGTTATAGAGATATACGAAAAACCATGGCGAGGAATTTGATCGGCAGAAAAAAATCAGAGCCTGTGGTCAGAAATTGCTGTGGTGGACAGAGAGGCAGGGAGTAAGTTCTGGAGGTATGTGAAAAGCAGCGTTAAGGTGATGAGTTGGGTAGGGCGGGGTATTTTGGATTCAAAAGGAGTGGCGAAACGCAGGGAGGAAGATCGCAAGTTATAGTGGATTTCTTACGGAAGAATGGAAAGGATGTGGTGGACTGTCTTAGGTGGCTTATGGCAAGACTACTGTGAGTTTATGCCCAAACCCTTCCCCTCATCAGATTCCCACTATCGCATTGACGAATCGTTGTCAAAATGGATTCCAACAACCAATTACACCAGTTCAAAACAGTGCTCCTTCTGTCAGCGACAAACGGCTACGCGCATGTGATGAAGATGGATTCTATGAAGTTAAATACAAGTCCACCAGGAAAGGTAGAAACAATGGGACTGTTGTTGGAACTGGGTCCGAGAGTATGGGATTGAGAAGCATTAGCCCAGTAAACGGCCTTACATTATTTGTGGCGCGTCTAGACCCAGATACCAAAGAGGTAGAAGTGAAGAAACACCTTGCAGTCTTGAACGTTAGGGCCACGGTCGTACGATGCAAAACTCGGTCAGAATCCCCCTCTTATTCTTCGTTCAGAGTCACTATTGACGAGGGTGATGTACCGAGAGTCCTCAACAATGAATCCTGGCCATCTGGAACTATAGTGCGGCCTTATCAATTTAGAAACCGTGTTCCTCAATCCAATCCTCACCATTATGAAGATACATCTCAAAATAGCTTCATTCAACTGTAAATCGCTGCTGAGAGCCTATGAAGGGGTTGCAGAAGTGTGTGATGCTAGTGATATTGTGTTGTTACAGGAACATTGGCTGACACCAGAAAACCTTGATGCATTGAGCTTTGTGCATGACGATTTTTGTGGGTATGGGGTTTCTGCTGTTGACACGGGCTCGGCAGTTATTAGAGGCCGCCCGTATGGTGGTGTGGCTGCCCTGTGGCGTAGGAGCATCGATGAATTTGTGTCTACCATTAACTTTGGTGACAGCAGGATGGTAGGCCTACGTGTGAATACGGAGGCTGGTGTTTTGTTAATTGTATGTATATATCTACCTTCAAATACGCATGCCAATGAGGAGATTTTCTTGGACTACCTCGGTCGACTAAATGATATCATTGCGAGCGAAATCTTTGACGACAGCTTGTTTGTTGGCGACTGGAACGCTCATACTACTTCGAACACATTCAAAGAGCTCCATGATTTTGCTACGGAGACTGGCCTCCACATTAGTGACACTTATCTGCTTGAATCTGAAAGCTACACCTACACCAGTGACATGGAGATGTATGTCACCTCATGGCCTGACCACTGTCTAAGCAGCGCAAATGCTCATAATAGTATCGCTGACATTACCATTGACTATGGAAATCCATGGTCCGACCATCTTCCAATGTACCTTTCTGTTGATACCAAGATTGCCTTACCTGTCTCTTACCCTGACAAGAACTCTGTCTCACACAGGAAAGTTAATTGGAGTAATGTTAGTGAAGATGATAGAAGCACCTACAGAAGAAACACTGCCACAGCCGTTGATGATATTTTAGCACCTGAGGCCCTAACCTGCACTGATCTTAACTGTGTTAATGAGGATCACTGTTGCCAAATCGACAGACTGTATGTGGAAGCTATCCATGCCCTCCACACTGCTGCTTCTTTCCTTTGTCCACAGCCGGAGAAGAGAGACCATAGTTGCAGTCGGATCCCCCGTGCTGAAGACTCAACTAGCTTACACAGGTTATCCTGTAACCCACGACATGGGAATTTCCGTCGTAGAAGAAACAAGGTTGTCGGATGGAACTTGCATGTAAAAGCCTCACACGACCTCGCCAGACAGGCCTTTCTCAAATGGAGAACGAATGGTAGCCCTAGGCAAGGCTATCTGTGGATGGAAATGTGCCAAACTCGTAAAACTTTCAGACGTAATCTTAGGCAATGCAAACGAAATGAGGTACGGATGCGAGCAGATGTCCTTACCAACAAGCTTTCTGCAGATGGCCCCATTGGTTTTTGGCAGGAGGTAAGGAAAAGGTCCATAAATCGTGCACGAAGATCTGATATTATTGAGGGTGTGAAAGGTGATGAGGGTATCGCTAGACTTTGGGCAGACACATATGATAATATCTTCAATGATGTGCGGCCAGTGTCAGAACATATCACTGAAGTTGATGATTATCTGGCCACTGGCGATGGTATTACCCCAACCTTTACCCCAACATTGATGCAAGATGCATGTGAACATTTGTTAAATGGAAAGGCACCAGGTAGTGATGGGATCCAGAATGAACACGTGAAATTTGCTTCCCCCAAGCTGAAGGATCTGCTTGCTCATATGTTTAATGCAATGGCTTACCACTACTGGGTACCACAGGCCATGTCTGATATTGTTATTTCTCCTATTGTGAAGCTGAAAACTGGAGATCTTTCTTCCGCCAATAATTATCGTCCCCTTGCCCTTGCCACCACCTTCTCCAAAATTTTTGGACGAGTAATTGCATCCTCTTTAAGTGGTTTTTTGCGTACGGATGATAGCCAGTTTGCATTCAAACCAAAGCACGGTACGGATCAACCTATCTTTATTCTTAAAGAGGCTGTGAGGCTTGCTAGACTCGGAAAAAACCCATTGTATGCTGCGTTCCTTGACCTGTCCAAGGCCTACGATCTAGTTAACCACAGTACACTGTGCCATATTCTGATCAAACGTGGGTTACCCAGGTGGTGTGTGGGTACTCTGTGGCAGTGGCTACGATCACAGCAAATGCTTGTGAGATGGGGCTCGTCCTTGTCATGGCGGTTTGGAGTTTCGAATGGTGTTCGTCAGGGAGGAGTATTGTCTCCATTACTGTTTAACATCTATATTGATGAACTACTCACAAAACTCCAGGACGTCGATGCTGGAATTATTTTTGGAGGACTTAAGATCAACCACCTGTGTTACGCAGATGACCTGGCTCTTCTCTGCCCCTCTGCTAAAGGCTTGCAACTTTTGCTAGACTGCTGTGTCAACGTAGGAACGTCCCTTGAGCTTAAATTTAACCCTACTAAATCTGTCAGCCTTTTCTTCCCTGCACGTAGTGGCATTCTTAGAAATCTGGAGCCCCCTACTGTTGCTTTAAATGGTAATCCTTTATTATATGTTCAGCAGGTGAAATACCTAGGCACGGTAATCTCGCCAGACCTAAGAGATGACAGTGATATTCTAAATCAGCGTAAAAATACCTGTATTAGGGCAAACACGATCCGTAGGTGGTTTTGTGGTTACAGCCAGGAAGTTGTGGCCACTGCATATACTGATTATATGTCACAAATCTATGGCATGCAACTGTGGACAAACGGTTCTACCCAGTGCCTGAACAGCCTCAGAGTGTGCTACAACAACGGCTTACGATTCTTGTTTGGCTTGCCCACCTGGAGCAGTGCCAGTATGTTGTTTGCTACGATGGGTGTCGCTAGTTTTGGGGAAGTCCGCAGACAGAGGGCTTATGCATTCCTGAGCAGGCTGTACTCCTCGGCAAATTCTATGGTGAGGGCAGTTGTGGACTCAGTCTCCCTACTGTCAGGGAAACCCTGTCCTCTATGTGGGGATTACTTCAGTGGAGGCCATGAAAGTGGTTCAAGTGTTTTTATTGTCTGTCGTTGTTGTACTTTAGTGTTTTATTGTATATTTTTGTTTTACTTTGTAATGTCAATTATATGGACCCTTGCTGGTCTGAAATAAAGTTAAAGTTAAAGTTAAAGACTTAATTTTCTGAATTGGAGTTAGATGTGGTGTTGAAGGGGTTAAGGAAGAGTGGGATGTTGTAAAGGGGAGTTTCCGGATGGTTGGTAGAAGGTGAAGCTTCGTTAGGTTCAGAAAGGGAAAGGGGGTTATAGGGAGCTATAACCCTGTGGCTATTATGAGTGTCATGTGCACGGTCTTTGTTAGGATTGGGAAGAAGAGGCTGTGGAAAGATTTGGAGTACTGGGGAAAGTAGGGAAATATGCAGAATGGGCTCATGGATATAATGGCTTTCTTGGATATGGCTGCGGTGTTTGAAAGAGTGAATAGGGAGAAGCTTTGGACAGAGTTACAGATGATGGGGTGGTGGAAGAGTTGGTGGGGGTTGACCAGACATTGTGCAAAGAATCCTGTTATAAGGTGATTTAGGAAGGGGTTGACAGTAAGGAGGAGGTTTGAAACCGGGAAGTCCGTCATAGCCACTGCTCTTCCTAGTTTGCTTGAAAAGAGGTTAGTAGCTACAGACCTGAGATTCTACTGGGGAAAGGAGGGTGAGGAGTAAGGATGTGGGTCTGATGTAGGTGTGTTGAAGGGGGAGAAGGGGATGTGACAGCTTTTGGACGTCTGTGCAGAATTTGGGGTGGGGATCAATGCTTTGTTTAGTGGTGAGAAGTCTGGGTATATGATGTTCGGAATGGAGAGGCTCTTTGGAATGAGACGGTTGAGGAGTCGGAGTGGAAGTTTAAGTGAAGGTCAAAAGAGAGTGCTGCAGTGTGTGAATCGAGGAGTAATTTTTCATGTGGAGGTGGAGTACCAACAAAGGAATTGTAAAGGGTATGGATAAGAAGTTTGTGTTGTGGGTATAATTTGCCAGGTGTTCTATCAAAAGGATGGTGATGTCAGGTACCGTGTTTGTGATACGGGTGTTGGTGTATGGGGCTGGGTCGTGGATATAGCTGGAGGATTTTCAGAGGGAGCGGAAAGACGGGAGCCAATCGCTTTATGGTAAAAGAGGTGGTAAAGGTAGAGATGTTTTGAAAGTAAGGGTCATGTTTTAGGCTAGGTAAGCATTTGCTAAGGCAGAGTTTGACAAGACAGTGAGGAAGTTAGGGAGGGTAACTGCTGGTAAGAGTTTGTCACGAGGTGGAGCATGATGGCGAAGATGGTAGTAGGAGATGAAATATATGCACTGCAGGGAAACCGACATGGGTTAAGGCAGAAACTGGAAGAGGAGGATTAGGGAAGAGAATACAGCCTTGTGAAGGAAGGGGTGGAGGGCAAGTCATACAGGAGTGGATGGCTAAATAGCTAAATGGGAGGGATGTGCTACATTGGGGACGTTGGCATTGTATACATGCAGTCAATTAAATTAATCACATTATTAATTTCATGTACGATGGGTAATGACAAATTAGTGGCTTACGGGCTCGTTCTGATTTGAGCCTCTGAAGTGTGGAAGTTAATTAAACCTGCAAAAACTACTTCCCTGTCTGTGTACCTTATGTGTTTGTGAATTTTGTCACTAAGTTTGAAACCGATAAATTTCCATAACGTAGTTGTTAGGGATTTTAATTTGTTTTTTTGTTTTTTCACTATTGTCTTTATTACACCAGGTTGTGTTTGTTAGAAATATGTAATTGTTTAAGTACATGAGTGTGTATTTGTTACGTTTGGATGTATTGGCATATTTAAAGAGCAGGGTCGTGGCTGGGGAGGAAGAGGGGGAGGAGGGGGAAGTCTTAGCGATCATGCGCAACCACTGTTATGACACTGGATACTGTATTCCCACATTCAGTTTGGATACAGTATTCACTGTTATAACACTGTGTTCTTAGTTGGTGTCTTGGACGCTCGGCTGGCGTCCCTAAGATGACGTCATGCCACCTCCATCTCTTTTCTTTCCTCCATAGGTGGCATAGTGCTTGGGTGTTCTTACTCTATTCAGTTTGTTACATCTTTGTTTAATTCTTCCATGTTTTGGATTTAATTACTTTTTTAATTGTTTCTAGCACATCACATTCGATTAATAGTTTTTGGTTTTCTTCTTTTGCATTTTTTGCTGAAAAATCAAATTGAGTTTTTTGGTTTCATATTTTACTGGCTTATTTAACTGAGTTATTTAACTTATTTTCTTACCTGTAATTCTTGATATTCCTCTTCTAATTGTTTTTCCTCTCTTTTTGGCTCCTAATTTTATGGTATTTATTTTATGGTAGTAATTTATTTTGGTTTTGTTTTTCTTTGTCTTTGAGTCCTTGCTTGATTTTCTAATTTTGTGCGATTTATTTATTTCGTGGTATTTTATTTTTCGTGGTTTTATTTTAGTTTTGTGTTTTGAATGAATTGAATTGAATTAGTTATTCAGGCTTCGGCCAAAAGCCACATGCCCTACTACAATGTCTAATAACAATGAACAGTGAAGGGTTGATTCATGCTACTTATAGTGAATTATCTTCACTAAGTTGATGAGAGCTTCATGAACTTTTGTTATACAGTTAAATTTTGGAGGGTGTCCCACTTACTGAAATATGGAGTTCGTGATGAGTTAACTGCATTTTTGTTGGGAACGGATTTATTGTTTTGCAAATTTAATGACAAGTGCACAACACATCGTTTTAGCAACTTTTATTTTTTAGAAGCCTGATGACGGGTGAATTTAGATACAACTACGACGTTCTGTCCCCCCACTTATTATCTTTCTCCATCTTAGTTTTCCCCCTCCCCCGAAAGCCTCCCCAAACGTAATGAATGCAGTTTTAAGTAACAAACTTATTCCAATGAATTTTTGGTTATCATTGGTATGCGTAGTGTCTGTGGTCCCTACCCTTGTGGGTGGGTACCATCCATATTCATTACTGAGTGTACACTGCCAGCTCAGAGGGGGTGCTGCTACCGCCACAGCCTCTGTTTGTTAACTGTTCACCGGATGCACACCCACAAGGGCCCCTCGTCGCGCACTAAGCGACCAAGCCGCACGACCAGGTTGCTGCGGCCAATGAGAATGCTTACGGATGTAGCACCGTGCACTTGGCCGACTCACCCAGTCAGTCGTAGGGGCCACTGGGATCCCAAGTGGCGTGCAGGCGACCATACTTGCTCCGTGTTCATTTTTCAGAACTTTAACTTTAACTTTTACTTTAACTTTGGAATTTAGCGGTTCTGAAAGAACAAGTTTATAGAAATGTAACGAAAGCGTCACAATGCCGCCAACATCAGTCCATAATAAAATAGTTGAGGAGTTTGACTCCAATATTGAAACATCAGCCGTCTTATTTGAAAGAGTTGAACTAAATTTTGTCTTTTACGATGTGCCTGCTGACAAACAAGTCGCAATTTTACTAACAAGTATTGGTGCAAAAACGTACGGTTTATTGCCAATTTGTGTGCACCGGACTCGACTGCTATTAAAATGTTAGCACAGATTACCACTTTAGTGAGCAGTAATTTGTGGCCAAAACCCAATCATTCATGTGGAAGGGTAGTGTTTCAAAAACGAGAACAACATTCTGGTGAGTCTATTGCAAGTTCTATAACGCAGCTGAAACGTTTAACTATGGCACTGCAGACAGAACTAAACTTGAAACCATGCTGCGAGATAGGTTCATAGCTGGGATTCTCAAGCCGGATTTGCAGAAGCAGCTGTTAGCTTTAGATCCAGAGAACGCTACTTTCGATGCAGCATGCACATTTGCACTTACACAAGAATTAGTTGAGGAAAATGTGTCTAGTTTTCAGGCCTCTGCTACCCACCAAGTGAAAAATAAACGTCAAAATTTTAGAAAAAGTCGTAATGGAAATACATGCTTATGCTGCGGTTACCAGAATTATGTGAAAGCAGTCTGCAGGGATAGGAAACACAAATGTTCAGCCTGCGGGGTGGTTGGGCGGGGTGGTAGCCGGGTTTGTAGGACTAGAAAACCTGAAAGGAACATTGCACCGTTACCTCATCAACCAAAATCAGTACAGACTTCTCAGAAAAAGAAAATTCATAAATACACTAGGAAAAAAGCACATGAAGAGTCTGAAAATTCTGACTCAGATGTCACTGTGGTGAGGATGTAGAGCCCCCCGAATCTCTAGATTCTGAAATTAATACTTTAATTTCTAATGTTGTATGCTAATCAGTGATTCACTGTGATTTAAATGGACACAAATTACCACTGAAAGCCAATTCGGGTTCAGATTCAACTTTATTACCAGCTAGTTGGTATCATAAATATTTCTCAGACGTTAAGCTTCACCCCACAAATATTACCCTTAAATCTTGGGTTCGCACTGTTGTCAAACCTATGGGTACTGTTAAGTTACACGTTACTTTGACCAATCAAACTGAGAATCTTTATGCTGCAATTTCACCTGAGGAGCAACCAGCGCTCCAGATAGAAGCTGGATGTCAAGGTTTAATTTACAAACTTAAAGTTGATAGTGAAGAAGTCTTTGCCAGGTTTCCCGACTTGTTTTCACCGGGTCTTGGCACCTTCAAAGGCTTCAAAGCCGGCATTAAACTCAAAAGCTGATGCTGTTTCAAAACACTGTAAGGCCAAACCTGTGCCTGTGGCTGTTACGGGTAAGGTGGAAACCGAAATACAACACCAAGCCAGTCAATCGTTGTGCCTGGGCGACTACCACAGTACTTGTGTTCCTTGTGCCTTGTGTGCCTAACAGTGATGTTAGAATTGTGGCTGATTATTCAGGCACAGTATTCCCTAGACTGGAAATAGAGTACCATGTCGTGACTACGGCTTAGTTGTAATGTTGCATTCACCCATTCCCACCGTCCCGCGTAGAATTGACCTCCAGTGAGATTGCTAGGCACCGAACACCATGGCAACGCCTTCCCGCCAATGTATTGATTATATCGTAAGTGGCAGCCGAGCTGTAGTAGTGTAGAGTGTAGAGAGAGAGAGTGGTAGAAACGCAGTGTAAAAGCCTAATGTTCTGTTGTAATGCATTTGTTCGGAGATTAAACTCTTAACGTCCATGAGTTTGTTCTGACTATCCCGGGAGTAGTGTGAACCCCAACACTAAAAAATCGGCGCCCGAACAGGGACTCGAACTCTGGAAAGTGTTAGTAATCGACCGGAGGTCGATTTGGGCGGAGGGGAGTATGTAATGTTGCGTTCACCAATTCCCACCGTCCCGCCTAGAATCGCTCTCCAGTGCGGTTGCTAGGCACCGAACACAATGGCAATGCCTTCCCACCAATGTATTGATTATATCGTAAGCAACAGCCAAACTGTAGTAGTGTAGATAGAGAGCAGTAGAGATGCAGTGTAAAAGCGTAATGTTCTATTGTAATGCATTCATCCGGAGATCAAACTCTTTTAACATCCATGAGTTTGTTCCGACTGACTATTCAGGGAGTAGAATGACCCCCCAACATTACATGGTGAGGATTTGTTCAGTCAGCTTGTGGGTGAACACTTTCTTCTTGTGACACTTTCTCAATTATCGACCTTTCAGACGCTTTTCTGAAAACTGAGCTAGATGAGTAGTCTAAGGCTCAAATTTGCCTGTGGGTAACAATATCAACTTGCCTTGATTTATTTCAATCACAAGGGGTCCCTTTGGAATTGGCTAGTACCCCGGACATTTTTCAGAAGCGAATGGAATATGTGATGAGTGATATACCTCGAGCAGACCCTTTCTTTAATGATATTCTAGCTGTTGGAAAGGGCAAGGATCACGACACCACTCTCGTCAAGGTTTGCTCTGCTTTGCAGGAAAGTGTCATTAAAATAAAACAATCTAAATGTAAACTAAGCCAGACTAGAATCAATTATCTTGGTATCCAACTTGATAAGTCAGGAATCCAACCAGCCTGAAGTTTTGGATGCCATCAGAGTGGCGCCCAAGCCAACTACCATGACAGAACTTAAATCCTATCTAGGATTCATGAATCATTGTGGTAAATTGTTCCCCATATTGCTTCCATACTGGCTCCTTTAAACAAGTTATTGTCACCCTGGGTTTGGAGCGAAGAATGTTCCGAAGCAGTTAAAAAGGCAAAAGCAGCTTTTCTTGAAGCTAAAGTTTTGGCACATTACGATTCTACATTGCCTATCAAATTAGTGGGCGACGCATCTCTGGTGTGGGGTCGGCGTGGCACTGATGCATGTCATGCATGCAGGTGAAGATATGCCTATTGTTTTTGTTTCCCATGCATTGAGCAAAGTCGAATTTGGCTATGCCCAATTCGATTGGCATCAGGAGATTCCATCAGTATTTGTTTTGTAGAAGATTATTCGTGAAAAATAAAGACTACAGGACCTTGCCGAGTTACATCTAGGGCGCTGCGGCATTGTAAGGATTAAACCACTTGCTCGCTCTCGCATATGGTGGCCAACAATCGATGAAGACCTTGAGAACACAGTGAACAAATGTCTGCCATATCAGATAAATAAAGATACTGGAGTAATTGGCAAAAAGCATGTGTGGGAATGGCCCGCAACTGTATGGAGCCTCCTTCGTATGGATTTTTGCAGCCTGTTTGAAGGGAAAATGTTTTTTGTAATTCTAGATGCGCATTCAGAATTTCCATTCGTGTACGTAATGAATTCAACAACAACTGCTAGCATTATTAAAATCTTTCAAGACTTACTTCGAACATTAGGGCTATGTAAAACATCGTGCCTGATAACGGACCCCAGTTTGTAAGTCAAGAATACGAGATCTTTGAAATGTATGCGGAATCCGTCACGTAAGAAGAATTCCCTATAGACCATGCGCAAATGAAAGTGCAGAAAATTTGGTACATAGTTTAAAATGCTTCATAGCCAATATTTCAAAGGTTGCCAGAGGAACAAGCACTACTAAATTTTCTAACACAAGCTTGAAAAGTGCCTCACACAATTACGCATGTTTGTCCATCTAATATCCATGTACTGATGATTCCATCAACTGATGATAAGATTGAAAAGGCTCAAGACCATCAATTAAAACCTATTATGCGTAAGCAAGAAATAACCTTTCACGTCGGTGACAAAAGTTTACTGCACAGACAGTAGGCCAAACGTGAAACACGAATAGGTTGCAGAATAACTGATTTCTAAGCATAGTGAATATCATTTTCACGTTAAAAAACAAAATTAGGCATTGTTTGGTGGAAGCCAGTTTTGCCCAATAATGAAAATACACCACCTGAATGGAAAAGTTGGTCAAAATCCAGGAAATTCATCAGTGACTTTAGATTCACATGACCATTGACTCCACCACAGCCAGACAGTCGTGTGCGCCATCGTTTGAGCTTCACCCCTGTCGCAATGCCGACATTAAGTCAGAACAAAAAGTACCGATCACATTGTCAAGGACACTGGTGTACCTGTGCATGCGTCGGCTCATATTAAAAAGCCACTACAACATGTGAATTTGTATATACTGTATTGCGAGTGTTAGTATTTGGAGAAAAGCAGCCAATATTTTTTTCTTTTTGTTGGAATTATTTTGTCTAATTTTACTGTAAATAGTTATGGCTTTATCATAGAGAATTTATACGTGTTGTTAATTCCGTATTGTTACTAATTTTTTTGGGGGTGGGGGGGGTGGGAGGGGGGGGGGAGATGTGTTATGTGTAGACATGCACAAAATAATTACGTGGTTATTAAACAAAGTTTAAATGAAAAACTACTTCTATGTTAGTGGGGGCGACTGTAGAGCCCATGGACCTCACCATTGCAGGTGGTTACCACCCGAAGTTATTATTGAGTGTACACTACCAGTTCAGAGTACGCACTGCTAGCGCCACCACTTGTGTTCACTTGTGTTCATTAACTGTTATCTATATGCACACCCACAAGGTGTGCTAGTAGGTATCTAATAAATCTATTTATATGTGGTTGCAGCACGGGGCTCTGCTTCTTCAACCACTAAAACACTGCATTGGTGTTTACCTTCTAGCTAGTGTTGCAAGGGCCACTTCCTCCACTTGTAAATACATTACATATGATCTTTATAATGTAAAACAATAAAAGGGCACCAGTTATGCGTGGTTAAATTTGTTGGTAACAGTGGTGTATAAGTGATTAGTATGCAACAATGGCCATGCGTGCAATGATTGTTGCACCAACAACTCTGAAACAATTCAACTCAGCAATGGAAGTCCACATCTACTAAATAAATACCTTTCTATCATATCAGGCCGGCAATTTCGAGGCTATAGGCCTTGAAATGAACACCACTTCGTCATTTGGTTTAAAACTGTAAGGTAAGGCTTTCTTCTAGTAGCAATCTTCTAGTTTTCATTCAACTTTTGAACTATTAGTGGGTGCGTTGTTGGCTAATAGGATTAACCTTGGAAGCCTTTCCCTCGTTGAATGATATCACTAGTTTCAAGGGCCGACTCTTTTTGAAAAGTTGGCGGATTCTCCTATACCAGTTTTGGTTTTAGGTGGATTTTGTAAGACCCAGCCATCAGCACATTAGAAACACGTTACAAGAACATAGAATCATTCGTAGACACTGCCATGCATGAGTGGATATTTGATACCGCCAAAGGATGGCAGTTCAGTGAATTCCGAAAAATTGTATTCTTTCGCGAAGAAATAAATAATAATAAATAATAATAAATAAATAATAATATACTTTCACCACTTTGAGTGGTAGGACTTCGGAAGGGCGGTGAGCCACTGACACCGAGCCTAAAGAATACAGAAAGAAACACGTAATTAACTCAATGGGCGCCTCAGAAAGGGCAGAAGATTTTCAGCACTCAGCTTTCTTCGAAATCCCTGCACAGTGGGCTGGTTTACGGTAAGTGGGCTAAGGGCATTCCAGACACGGACCACACGGACCGAGAAAAAATGTTTACGACAATCCAGGTGGGACCCCTGAGTGACAAGCTTCCAATTATGACCTCTAGTATGTGGTTTACCTGTAGCCAGGTCAAAGAGAGAGGGATCGACGACTGTAAGTCCATGAAGAATCTTGTACGTAAGAATTAAGTCGAATCTAATTCTTCGAAGTTCGAGTAATTCAAGACCAGTGTTCTCTAGGCGCTGTTTGTATGATAATTCTCTAAGTCCCCGAATTCCCTTCGTGAATCGACGCTGAACAGATTCAATCAGGTCAATATCTCCAACCAAATAAGGGGACCAAACTGGGGTTGCATACTCCAGGAGTGGCCGAACGAAAACTTTGAAGGCCCAAACCTTTGTATAAACATTTCCCGAGGTGAAACATCTGTTAACAATAGCCGAACGTTGAAATGCCAGAGCGCAAATTTTTCGGCAGTGAAGTGATGGTTTAAGGTTAGGTGAAAACCACATCCCCAAGTCTCGAACGTCAGTAACCCAGTTGAGAGCGGTTTGGTTTAAAGCGTAGTTGTAGGTCCCATTTTGAGGGCCTACATGAAAGGAAAAACATTTACCAACCGAGAGTGGTAACTGCCATGTTTCAGACCATCTAGCAACATTAGCAATTTCAAGTGCAAGGTCACTCGATCCCGAAGAAGAAAGAATTTCAGTGCCTATTTTTAAGTCATCAGCAAATTTAAAACCAAAGATATTACCAGTGTTGAGTTTCAAATCATTAAGATAAACTACGAAAAGTAGAGGGCCCAAAACGGAGCCCTGAGGGACGCCACAAGGCACAGCAACACTGGAAGAAAGTGTATTGGCAACAACTACCTTTTGAGTCCGATTATCTAAAAATGCGGAAATCCAGCGAGCCAAATTTCCCACAATGCCATAAGTCGCGATCTTTACCAGAAGTTTTCGATGGACAACGGACTCAAACGCCTTCTTGAAGTCAAAATAAACCATATCTGAGGGAATACTGATATCAAGGGCGCTCGTCAGTCGATCCAAGACGATCAAAAGTTGCAGAGTAGCCGACCTATCGGGGAGGAAACCAAACTGATCGTGGTTTATGATAGAATGTTTCTCAAAAAAGCACAGCAAACCATCCCTAATGATGGATTCCATAATTTTACACGCAACGCAAGTGAGAGCAATAGGGCGGTAATTTGCAGGGTTGGATGGAGAACCCTTCTAGTTTCGTTTTACAAAAATTTTAGTATCGTTTCACAAAAATCGGTGTGACGAGTGTGAAGAAAGAAACCATAATAAATCACCTAATAAATCACCATAATGAATCACCCAATTGCAAAAAAAATCCGTAAAAGAAACTACTTCTTAATCTTTTGTAAGCTTCTTAGTCTCCCCAAAACAAAACTTGTAAGGATTCCTGCCATGTTTTTGGGCTGTTTGAAATCATGATATCAAACGCCAAGCTCTTTTGCCAAGTTAAACCCTCCGAATTATAGTTCGGAAGTTAAACGAAAAATCTGAAAATTGCTTACTGCGCAATTTTCAAGTATTTCTTTTAACGTTTGAAGTCTTAGCCGATAGGGTTTATTTTTAACTTGAGCAGGTTTCTGTTCGGTTTACGTGTCTCTTGGTCTTTGAAGGGAAGTTCAGCGAACTCGCATTATCCAGCAGAGATAAAAGCAACAATTCTTCATTTGTGCTGTTGTCCTGTTGGATATTCACATCTTCGTGTCATTGTTGTAAGCAAAATATGTCGTTTAATGTTGTATAATACTGAAGCTTGTATTTTTCCAGCTAAATTGTCACTGTAATAGTCTTGGGACAGATAACCCACTTTGGGTTCGTTCTCCCTAAAAATAAACAACCAACAACAACAAAAGTTGTAACTCTGTCGTTAAAATGTTAGTATTGAGATTGATTGGTAACTTCGAATTTATGATTCCCCTACACCCCCCCCCCCCCAAACCTGCATAAGGCGTGTTCCACAGTTGATTATAGCTACTACAAAAATGTCAGCTTTATGCAAGGCATGGAATAATTTATTTTTGTGAAAGTAGCTATCTAATGACTAGTCATTATACCAGGGTGACTTAGGGCCCAAATTTGATGGAAATGTTCACTTTCTGTGAAAAGCATGAAATTTGGTATGGATGCACTAGAACGGTAACTAGAAAAAAAATAGCTATGATAGCAAGTTTAAACCTTCCTGAGGAAGATGGGAGGGGTGATTTGGCTGTAACTCCTATTTGGCTGTAAAAGCAACCAGTGAACCCCAAAATCGTATTTCAAGTTTACCATCCTTAATTTGCATGAGAGCTCATTTGTTCAATTGGTTGTTATAGTGACCTTCGGTTTCAATGTGCTCTTGCTAGCTTTCTAATGGCCCGAAATGGACATGCTTAGGATTTTCTGAAAGGTGGGGATCTATTCTTTCCACCAATCCTATCCGAAATTGTTTAACTTACATACTGACCGTCCTACGCCCGTTTAAAGGAGAATAGGTAATGGCATAGCGGCGAAAGCATACAGTGATTTTCGAATTCAAAGAGCTCTTGCGAGTCCTCTGATAGCCCAAAATGGATATGCTTAGTATTTTATGAAAGGGGTGGATCTATTCTCTACATCAACCCTAACCGAAATTGCTTAGCTTAGATAAAAATACAAATACGACGATTACAATGGCACTTTGAAATTGAGACTAGCCGCTACATAGCTACAACATTAAACAGGTGTAGGACGATCCCTATCAAAGCTAAAAACAATTTCGGTCAGGATTGATGGAAAGAATAGATCGCACCTTTCAGATTATCCTAAGCATGTCCATTTCAGGCTATTAGAAAGCAACCAACTGAACGAAGGAGCGCTCGTGCAAATTAAGGATGGTAAAATCAGATTTTGGGGTTCAATGGTTGCTTTTACCTAAAAGATGTATGTCAGCTTTCCTATGCAGAATTGTGTGCAAAACGTTTTTGCTTTACGTTATGCTTTTGATTTTTTGACAGTTACGGAGTTACAGCCAAAAAAAAAAAGATTTTTTTTTTTTTTGGGGGGGGGGGGGGGAATCATTCCTCTTCAGGGTCGCTTTTGAATTAGCTATCTTAGCTGCTTTTTCCAGTTACCCTTCATGTGCATCCATACCAAATATCATGCTTTTCACAGAAAGTGTACAATTCAACCCTTTAGCCCACCTACTAGGCAAATATTAGAGGGACATCCGGCCTGCCTTATAACATTCCGCCTGCTTATCACAGCCACGTGGAGATTGCCACTCGCGCATTTACTAGAGCCAAGGTCAGCTGGGGTGGTAGCTGCGTTCATCGCAGCGAGAAACGTAACTGCTGTCTCGGTTGGCTTTGGGAATAGTACAGGAAACGTCATCAAGTTAAGATTGTGTCGTCACAAACCGGAATGATTCTCGTATTTTTACATCACAATTTATGATTTTCTAGGCCAGTGTCTTATAATTTTGCTTTGGCGATCTATTGGAATAATTAATTTAAATTTTTACCGCATTAGTCTTTTAGATTTTAGTCTTTTTTTATTCCGGGTTCGACTGAGATAGCACTCAAAGAGTGCCCAAGGATGTGAAGTGAAGCGGGTTCGAGCTACATGTGAATGAGGGGTAATTCAACTCGGATACAGTCCACATTACTTCGGATTTGTTCCACCCCGTTCGTGCCTTTCCCATATAATCCGCATGAATGAGAGTTAAATGTGTGCTCGAAATAGGGTCAACTTCCTTAACTTGAGCCTTTTCTTTTTTCTTTTATTCTGGCGAGACCAACTTTTCGAATGTTTTTGAAGATCATAAAAATATTACGTCAGTGGTGTGTCTATAATTTCCATTAAATTTGATAAGTTAGAGGAATCTGCTCTATATCCGTGGTGGGCATTTTCATAAAGGCGAACTTCGTTATGAAAGGTGAAAACTGTGCCAGCCAAGTAGCATTTCAATTACTTGGATACAAATAAAAAGTCAAACTGACTGGGCTATAATTAAAAGGGGTCCTTTCGATTCTGGGTGATGCGGGCGGATTTTCAATCAATAGGAACAAAGCATTAGTTCACATTACACCAAATTAGGGCGTCACTTCTGACCAAGAATGAACGGCTTATTTTGTACGTTCCCCTCAGGTTTGCTAGTCGTCCAAATTTAAACCAGATTTACCAGAGGCTATTTTAGACCAATAATGCACCTGTAAATGCTGAGTGCTATTTGGGTAAGGATAGGGGTTAGCTGTTACCAGACAGATGTTGGCTACGGCTGTAGTATCCAAGTTCCACGTTTTTAGAAAATAGGTTAAACGTTTAAGTATTGGTAATAAACGAAGAAAGTAACTGATGAGACTGAGTTGACATTTGGTATCATGACAGGAAACTTTGACTGTTAACTAGTTTGTTTTAGGCAGATATCACAACAGTTTTTCCACCAGTGGTGTTGTTGCCATTATTCCTTGCTCCACATAAAACAACATTAGATTTCAATCCTAGCTTTTTTCTACTAGTTTTTAATACTATAGATTTCATTACTGTAGCTTTCAATAATTTGAAGATTTGTTCCACTCCCAGTTGAAGAATGGCACCATAAGGCGAGAGGTAATGCCAATTCAAAATTTCTAGGAACATTTACGTGCTACAATCGACATTAACACTATAGGCATCACAGGGCCCTTCTCTTCCCGAAGATGCTAGAGGTGGCTGAGATCAGGTTCAAGCCAGGAACCTCTTGCACACGAGACAGTCGTGCTAAGCAGCAGACAACCTTGCCCCATAGCTTTCAATACTATCTAAAGATGGCAGTGTACACAAATTCATTAAATATGTCTTACTACTACCTCATTCGCCATACAGCTTTAAATGTTTTATTGAAATGTTTTAAATACTTAACACATATGCATAAGTGTAAACTTAACCAACCAACAACTTCCTGTTTCAACTGAACCTACTGTACACAAATAATGTGTTCATATTATCAGTTCAGAAACACAACAATCGATATGCAGAGTCGTACTTGGCCAATATTTTTGATTTGCCCAAAGGTCGAAAAAAGGCGTCCAGCCGGGAGGGGGGGGGGGGGAAAGAAGGGGAAGATTTTTTTAAGCAAAAGAATGCATGTCAGAAGTGGATAACGCGCACATGCAAGTTATGGATATAGGGCACATTCATGGTGTCTTATCACTTTTGATACTTCCGACATTTTTTTTTTTCCCCTTCTGGTGAGGAAAATGGGGAGGAAGAACAGTCAACAAACAAGATAACATTTTCGGTATGCATCGAATCGATACGCATGATGCGATTTGCATTACAATTATTACATTTTTAGTTTTCCTTTCAGACCAGTCGAATTTTTTTTCCCTTTTTCCACCCAACGTCAAAAAAGCAGAGGGCACCACAGCGCATATTTTCGATGGTGCATCTGCCAATGGTAGATAGGCACCCAGCTCAGTCCGATCCTGACTAAACGTTTGTTAATAATCTGCCTGTATCACATTGCATTCTCTCTTCAATCAATCAGTGTGTTAAGCAGTCACCTATATCGTTCAGATCCCAACCGAAAAAGCAGCAAAGCAGAGTGGGTCACATTTTGTTTTTACTCAGACTCGAAAATTGGTTGACCCAAAATCCAATGACTCGGACTAATCCATGACCTAAATGACCCGGGCATCCAACCCGACCCAGTAAAAAAAAAAGAAAAGACAGTTTCTTCAATATTTGTAAAATCTGTCAAGACTTACCAAGCTACCAAAAAAAAAAGACCAAATTTAAGTAAAATTCAACGGAGCGATATTGTTTTTCAAGTTTTCGCAGAATTTCTTGTCGAAGTAGCCTAGAATACCTTCTTGAAAATCAGCCTTTTTGGTAACAGCTCAAAACAGTCTTCAAGTTTTGTGGTACAGTCATGCTCTTCAATTTAGTCCTTGGCTTTTGTTGTGATCAGGGGGTTATCGGGTCAGTTTTACTCATTGGGTCCGACACGTCCAGGTGAAGTGCTCAGAACCAGTAGCCTGGCGTGAGCTGAATGACCCGGTGACCTAAACCAACACGGACTGCAGAGACGTCAAGAAGGATAAAAGTCGGAGGGGTGTAAACCAGAAATTTACGGACATAATTTTCCATCTAACCAAAAATATATGTAATTTTTCCGACTGACCAAAAATTATGTAATTTTGCCGACTGATTTGCCGACTGGCCAAACTCTTTTTTTTGGGGGGGGGGGAGGGGTCACTATTTTTTTGGGGGGGTCACTATTCGTGGCAAATATTTTCTGTAAGTAAAAGAAGAAAACCATCAACCCCCGCACCCCCCATAAAAACGTCCCTGACTGACTGTAAGCACAAGCCACAGACCTAGCGAAATGACAAAAAAATCGAAGTTGGTTTTTCCATTTTAGTTACAATGATGTCATTGTCGAAGTGGACCTAGGGACTTTGCAGTCATAGGGTGGGGTTTTTCCTCCTCCACTTCTTCCTCCCAACCACTACTCTTGTCAGCCAGCTCCTCTTTGGACCATCCTCTCTTGACCCACTCTTCTGTCAAAGCACGAACACGCTCCATCATAAGTGCTAAAGAAAAACAAAACATTAAGAACTCGGTGCTTCAGACATCATTACAAAACAACAGGGATTCGATTGAGATGATATAAGTCTCGCCTTGGTCTCGTATCGATAAGCCGAGATGAGACCAAGTAATAAGATAATTAATGTCGACGAGACTGACACTAAGTCACTGACTTAGCTGAAACGGAGACGATATCGATATTTAATGGCAAATCCTGAAGTTTTAAAGCACTTCAAAAATTGCCTTGCAATGGACAGACGATGTAAATAAATAGCAAACTCAAGAAATCTAGAGGTTGAAAGTCTAAAATGCTATCTTTGTTCATTATAGTGAATTTACATACAGTATTATCTTGACAGCTAACTGAAGAGAACTTTAACAATATTTTATTTTCTACAACTGATAGAGATCGATATTCTCTAACTTGGCAATAGCATACTAGTGTGGTTCTACCATGGTTAGGGTTTAATGTAGGTGCTCGAGTATTTAGATAACTCAGGCGTAATCATTTCATTACTTTTCCCTGGTTGAAGAGCTTTAATAAGTGTTTGTTTATATCGTTCCTCCCCCTCCTCCCATTCGAATATGAGCAGGCCTAATGCTTAGCAATCGCCGTGATGGTCCGTTAATATTGTTTAAACACTGTATTAAAGTCTACTGCTTATCATAGTAGTGCTCTAGTATCATGGGTAGATAGGTTTGTATCTACCCATGCTAGTATGTATGATACTCTTAGTGTGTAGATTCTAGCTTTTACGCCCTGTAAACTTTAAAGGTTTCTGAAAGAATTCAGCATGGTGCTACGTAGTACATCTTTAAGTTGAAAACTTTAAGACAATCTAGCTTGTCTTGTGTTAATAGTACTTAATGCACGGTGGTGACGTCACGCCAACACATCCCAATGCTAAAAGTGTAGCCGTTATATACGGTTAATCTGAAAAACACGTGACCGTGGGTTAATTTTGATAACCCACACTTTTTTGATAATCCTACACTTTTTCCGCGCTCTACACAACCACTGCTCTACCATGTGACATACTTTGCAAAACTACCGTACACAACACAAATTCAACCAGCACACCCCATTGCAACCAACATAAATAAGCACATTTGCAACCTGCGACATTTATCGTACTAACACGAAAAAAAAAACCACGCGTAGGCTACTATGCTAGGACCCCACCCATGGAGGAATGGCGCCAATCTCCCAACCTTTCGCTCCGACAGTACTAAAACTAGGCTACCGACACTTGTAAACACACCTAAATACACCTAAAAACATACGATACTCAAG
>JAHWFP010257752.1:0-25325 GCA_023313725.1 Lithobius niger | reverse complement strand
GGAGAAACAGGAAATTCAGCCACACTCAGAAGAAGAGTGGCGCTCTCGATTGAAAACGCTATTTACTTCCCTAACAAAACACCAAGGATTTTGTTAGGGACCACTCAATGTTCAGACCACACAATGGGGGGATTTGGAGGGGAAGGGGATGCGGGAGGGGACAGGGGGTACGAGGGCGCAGCCGATTTCTGTTTTCATTTCATGATGCCCAGGAAAATATTTCATTGTGAGAAACGGTATTACGTATTGTAGTTACACGAGAAAACATTTTGTTTGACTATAGTGAAGTGCTTGGAAAGAAGGCAGATTGTGAGATAGGCCTCACTTGCAAGGCCAGTTGTCGTACTGTTGCAATTAGCAACAGTACGAGAACATCCAACATTGGCGAGAGTGCGATCAAAAGCTGAGACCAATCCCTACAATCAACTGGTTAAATTTGAGTCACCAGGGCACGTCAGGTGACTGGGTCAAGTCGGTTCGCAAGGTGAGCTGGGTCACCTGGTCTTCAGGTAACAGGTCGGAAAGTTTTAAAAATGTTACAATTGTAGGCATAATAGTGCCACTACGAATTCACGTGACCGGTCAATCGCTAGAGTACATTAAATCAGTTAGTGTTTTGACACACTTCTACGGAGAACTTTATATACTTCTGACAAAAATTAATTACTCTAGCTGTGTATTGCCCTCGAAAAAAATAAAGTCCAAACAAGACTAAAATTAAAAGCAAATAAATTCGGGAACAATTCCCCCACCACCCGTCCATTTTTTATTTTTTGTGAAATCTCTGTTTGTCAGAGCGTTGTTTACAGCTTTACACGTAGATTATTCTTTCTTTTTTTTTTAGCTACATAGATTCTCTTGTTTCCTTGTGTTAGTACTGCAGGAATTCCCCGTAAAAGCCGCAATAAACGCCCAACTCAATCTAAATGATTGTTATGGTTGGTTGAGGTAAACGACGTGCTACGGATCTTGTGTTGTGACGTCATAATGAGTTTGCCACTGACGAAACAAAATAGCAGCATTTTTTTCATCTGATTGGACTGGTGCAATCACGTGATACACGCGTCACGACTCAGAGACGCCGCTCGTCGTATTTTATTTGTCTATTTTTAAGTGGTGGAACGAAAAGAGTGGGGGACGGGTGCTTTGTCCGAAGCGCCGTTTAACGACTCGTATGAGGGAATATTTCAACCCCAAAGCGCTTCAGCAGTCTTAAAACGCTTTTTTGGGGGTCACGTTTCGTTTTACTTTCGTTGATTGCAACTTTGCAAACGCTGGGCTCTTAGCCAATATTTTTTTTAAAGGTTCCTCTCCATTTTTTCAAGACGCAATGACCCTTCACGTTCGCAAAAGACTGTGTAGTTCAATCTAGTAGTCCAAATGCAAAGTTAAGTCATAGTTCTTATATCATGCACAATGGCTGTTTGCCGTGACGTCACCATGAGTTAGCCAATGACGACCATAGAATAACGGCTGTTTGGCCATCTGATTGGACTAGCCCAGTCACGTGATGTGCACGTCACAGCAAACAGCCATGGCGCGTGGTGGGCTTATAGGTGTATTAAGCCCTCCTCACATTTTGTTTGCCAAAAAAAGGAGAGGATCGGGCTATTACATTTCCTATGGATCATAACATAACGGTACATTCCTCTCAGATGTGTTTCCAGTGTGGCTCAGTTTTGCAACTTGACTTAGACACGTGTAAAAGTTGCAAAGGCATTCATTTCCTGTTTTCCTTCGTGAAAAACGGTTTTGCTACATTCACGCTAACCTAAACTGTATTTAACTCCTATGAATTTTGCAGAAAAATAACCTTATCTAATCAGATATCTAATTACCTCACCAATGACAAGGAATTCATTATTATAACCGATATTTCCACTTCTTAAAATTATATCGGTTTCCTTAATGTATTGTACTGCATCATAGTTTGCAACATCGGTACCGTCGATACTGGTAAGAGTGGTGATCAACAATTGCTTCAGGGAATAATTGGATTGAGGCTAGGTGTACCGTTAGTGGTTACAAACAAAAAAGTACCTTCGTGAACAAATTGAAGCCAAAAAGTACCTGTAAACAAACTGTTTCAAAACAGCTTAATTTTAGACCTGAAACAGTTTCCACACTCTACCGAAAGGTACTGATTTACAATGGTGGCAATTTACCAATTTACTGTAAAGTCAAAACATATAAATCAATGATTTCGTTACAAAGCCTGATCTGTTAGTTACTTGGATAAATGCATAAAAACGGTTAACCTCTTCGACGATCAACTCTTAGAACCAAAGGATTGAACGCTTTTATATCTTACTGCTGTTTACGATAATGCGACTTTATATCTCTGTTGGTTATTGAGCATCGCAAGACGTGTCATTTCAAGGAAAACATCATAACTGTGACACTTGTCATTAACATTGCTCACAACAGGCAATGCGGGTAATTGGTTAATTGCTTCTAATTTTCATTTGAGCCTTGTAACTTCTGCGCACTGGAATCGACAAGTGTTGTGTAATGCGATTCAGGTGTTGCATGATGGCTTAAGCATAAGCTTTTTTGTGTGTGTGTTCCTCCTGGCATTCATTGAAGCAAACTGTGTTATTACTGGTCTTGTGAAGATAAGCACCAATTATCTGGCAAAGAAATAAGGTAGTACACACCCTTCAATCCTATATTATATCACGATCACTCGGCTCGTTTGGCAATGTACTTCTAATCTCTACTTAACTCTATATAAAATTCGTTAAAAGGAAATTAAACTTAGATTGAATTCTGCACTGTGGGAGCGTCGCTCAACCAGTAAGCCACACCCAAAAAAGTAGCACAAGAAGCCGGATACGGCAGTGATGCATACTTTCAGCACCACAGATTGAACTTGGCAAGCTAACAGCGCTTCCCCAGATCTCCTAGCTGGCTTTGTATGGCCCTCTTCCGAAACATTTTCCTGCCAGTACACATCCGAATAATTCGCTCTGCCATTATTCCATCCAACAACCAAAGCCGCCTGCGATCTACCTACCACCAACTAGTTTTCGACTAAGCCAATATCACATGAAATCAAAACTTTTAATTCTTTTTATTCCTAACGTGGAGAAGTTTTGTTAGCACCATAATAAGCAAATTTTAGTTTCCGTACGACTACTTTAACTAGTGTTCCCACTGACGGAAGTCGGGTCCTGGACATTTCCGTTTGAAAATGCTGTTAATTTTCAAACGAACGTTCCAGTACAAGTCACCATCATGAACTCCCAAATGGCACTACAAACGTAGTGAGGGAGCACTGGAAAATCCGAATAATATGAACAAGCAAAGCCAAGTGGTGAGAGTGGTTGGCTGCCACGCAAGTGAACGCCGAAGCGAACCTTACGACTCATGAGTACCAACTTGAAGAAAAAATAGTTAAAAAGTTGTCTGATGATCTGAAAAAGGATATATTTCTCCAGCAAGGGGCAGCTAGATTTTAATAACAATAATCCTTGCAGCTAGGAGCAGTATGCCTTGCAGTGAAGCCAAAAATCCACAGTTAATGCAGCATGGGGCAGCTAGCTTTGATAACAATAGCCTTTGTAGCAAGGGGCAGCTATGCCTTGCAGTAAAGCCAAAAATGCATATTTAATACAGCATGGGGCAACTAGCTTTTGATGACAACCCTGCGCAGCAATGGGTTGCATGCCTTGCAGTGAAGCCAAAAATCCATTGTTGTGAATGTATCACTTTGGCAGTCGGGCAGATGACGGGTGCGGTTAACGCTCGCTAAAACCCTTTGACCCTTAACCCTTTGACTTTGGCAGTTCTTGCTATTCTATTCTGCCTTCGTTGTTAATTGATTCTGGATACTATAAAGAGTAGCGTAAGGGGCAAGCCCCAACTACAAAACTTCTCCACCTTAGGAATAAAAAGAATTAAAAGTTTTGATTTCATGTGATATTGGCTTAGTCGAAAACTATTTGGTGGTAGGTAGATCGCAGGCGGCTTTGGTTATTGGATGGAGTAATGGCAGAGCCGAACTATTCGGATGCGTATTGGCGGGAAAATGTTTCGGAAGAGGGCCATACAAAGCCAGCTAGGAGATCTGGGGAAGCGCTGTTCGCTTGCTCAGTTCAATCTGTGGTGCTGAAGCACGTTTTGGTATGCATCACTGCCGTATCCGGCTTCTGGTGCCACTTTTTTGGGTGTGGCTTACTGGTTGAGCAACGCTCCCATAGTGCAGATTTAGGATGTAGATTTTCAGTACAAAGTATAGTGAAGTGAGCAATCAATCAATATAACGCAAAGTGAATCAAAACATACAATATTGTGATGCCAAATGCCAGAATTTAAATCTCAGGTTAAATCTCAGGGTAGTTACATAATTTGCTCACAGTTTGATTAAGCATTCCAAAACTTTGCACCTCAGCAACCTGATGGTATGAAGTCGTCAATTTTGAATCTGGCTCAGCACTAGGAAATTAAATCTACACAACAGTCTCATTCTTATTTTAAAATTCAAAGAGACAACTGACGATCTTGAACTAGATAAATGGTAATAACACCACGAAATAGAAAAAAAAAATCCGTACTGAGCTGTGCAAAAGGTAACGAAATGTGAAAATGCGGTCAAAGCATACAGCACACCAACGAGATCTCACACCTATCTGCACACATAATAACATGTTATGCCAAAGTATCACGAATTAGAAAACAAAAACGAACTCGTTTTGATGTTTAAGGTAAGGTTTAACGAAACCAAAGTCAAAACAGTAAAGGCACAAGAATTAGTGTTCTGTAAAGGTTACAGATACCACAATTTAGGTGAAGTGTTAAGTTTATGTAATACCCTACTGCTGTCCTCAACTATTGCAACTACCAAAACAAAATTTTCAGAATTGAGCCTTCTGAGTGTATGATTTGTCTTCCCTCTCCATTGTCTATGGCTGAGTGAATTTCGGTCGAATGGAGCCCTGGTCACGGTTGTGACCTTAATAACGGGTTCAGTGAGTTATCTTTATGCCAGTGGAGGATGTGGCCATAGCGATTAAGGCGCTATGCAAGTGATCTGGGGGCGAACTGGGTAGCTGATTCGAATCCGGGTCATGCCACTCCGATGAAACGTAAGTGCATAAAGGTGGCTTACTGAACTACGTTATTTCTAGTGTATGATTTTCGCTGTTGGCTAATTTCCAATTTTCCAGAATTGAAAGGAGACGACTTTGACTGAAGAAAACTGAAAAATTAATTCCAAAAATAAAAATAGGATAATGTATGAGGTCTGCGTGGCTATGTGTGTACGGGATTGTCGTTAACTCCAAGGTACTTGCATTTAAATATAAACAATATTAGAAATGCATTACTAAAAAATTTGAGCACTACGGAACATTGCCGCTTTATATTATTTTTTTTATGTTTAGGCATCAAAATATTTGAAAGTTGGGCACTAATTTCAATCTGCATTGTATTGATACGTCAATAACTGTTAGTGTCTCCTTTTCTAATATTTGCAGTTTTTGCCTTTCTGGTGGTTGCAGTGGCTGTAGATACAGTAACGGCTATATTATTACGAATTCACCAAAAAATGTACATTTTTTTTTCAAATAGAAGCGTATAATGACTATTTATGTTACTTAACTGGTAATAAAACTTCGTTTTAGTGTTAGGTATGTGTTTAACTCCATTTCACAACAGTAGATGGCAGTGTGTGATGCTTTTTTGCCTATTTCCTAAGTTTGACACCAGAAGTCGCATGAATCATTGCAAATGGCTGACTGCAAAGCTCTCACCAACACTGGTAAGAATTTTTGGCTGCTTCCTTAATTGTGAAGTTATACAAAGAAGTAGTTTTTTTTTAATACAGTTTTAAGCTTCTAAAAATGTAGTTGAAGTTACTGGCTGATGTTTTTGATCGTGTTCAGGTTCAACTCAACAAAAATCGGCAAAATTCATGCAAGTGGACAAAAGGAAAGCTCTAAGCCCACGTAAACATGGTCAAATCGAGCTGTTATTGAACAGTGTAAACTTGCCGCAAAAGGATACTCCAAAATAATTGCAAATTTCACGTCCACAGGCCTCAAAAAGTTGAAACAACTTTGGGAACAATTAGGGGTTATTGCAAGCCCAGAAACCGTTAGGAGGCTTCTGTGAGCAGCTGGCCTGAAGGTTCGACGACCACAAACGAAACCGAAAATCACGCCGCGGATGATGAAACAGGCTGTACTGGGCAAAACGGTACAAGCCTTGGGGTTCTCAACAGTGGAGTAAGGTAAAACACATCAATACCCATTCTGTAGAGTGTTTTATCTTACTCCACTGGTTAGAATCCCAAATTTGACCCGTTTTGTCTAGTCCAGTTTTTGTTTCATCATTCGCGGCGTGATTTCCGGATTCTTTCGTGGCACTCGAGCTTTCATATCAGCTGCACACAGACGCCTCCTGACGGTTCCCGGGCTTGCAATAACCCCTGATTACTCCCAAAGTTGTTTTAACTTTTTGAGATCAGTTTGAGATTGCTTTGATAAAGATGAATCACTTTACGATCATCATGGGCAGATGATAGGCGTCCTCTACCACATCTTTTTCACTTGGGTGATGCATGCCCATCCCTCTATAGATTTTCATTTCACCAAGTTAACCACCAGAGGTGAAATTTGCAATTGTTTTGCTAAATCCTTCTGTGCCACGTTGGTGTTTTTCAATAAGAACTTGATTTGACCATGTTTACGGCGACTTGGAGCTTTCATCTTACCCATTTAGATGACTTTGGTAGAATTGGACCTGAACAGGACCAAAAACATCAATCAGATACGTTCAACTACATTTCTAGAAGCCTAAAACTATAAAAACTACTAATGATCTTTGTTCAATTTCGTAATAAGGGAACCAGCCTAAAATTCTTAGTAGTTAGTGTTGGTGAGAGCCTTGCAGTCAGCCATTTGCAATGATTCATGCGACTTCTGGTATCAAGGGTAAGAAAGTTGCCAAAAAACATCACACAGTGCCATCTAGTGTTATGAAATGGAATGAAACACATACCTAACACTAATATGAAGTTTTATTATAAATTAAGTATCCTACATAGTCAATGTATGCTTCTATTTGAAAAAATGTACATTTTTTGGCGAATCCATAATAATTTGGTCATGGCTGTATAGCAGTAAAATCCCAAGTTGCCTTAACACGTCAGCAACATTGTGGTGTTGAAACATAACAGGAAAGCTTATTTGTGTTCCTTAGCTGTTTTGACTTTGATTCAGCTAAACCTTACCTTAAACATCAAACTGTTTCTTTTTTGTTTTCTATTTAATAAATAAAACGAAAGTGGTGCATAATATTCAAGTTTATTTTGCAACAAAGAAACATATGAACACTTAATAACAAACTGGTTTTGTACTTCATATTATACCTTCATCTTACATATCTGATCTGCACACAAACCGGTGTCATATGTTTCTTCATTTTCGGTCTAAAACAACTCAAATAGGCTAGGTCGCTGAAATCCACACCATGTTTCATTTCCTAGGATTATCAATTATTTGAGGCTTGTCTTAACCAATATGTGGACGAAGTATTATTTCCACTCCGACCAAATATCCTGCAGGATCTGTTGGACCAGACGAGTACCTTTGAGTGGGATCATCTATCACAATGAGAGAATTCAAGGTTTCATGATTGTGGTTGAAAGTTCCGGCAGAAAAAATTTTAAATCTGCCTCGATACATTGTGATACCAGTATTACAGGTAGGATAATCGAATTGGGCATAAGGACAAGTCTTCCAGTGTGCCCAGGCAGGAATATCAACAAGTTTCTTGCTTTCGTTGTACCTGTTGTGATCCGGGAAGACAAATTCGATATTTAAGCAAGTTCTACTGCTAATATCCTCATTAGCGTTAACCTTTTTATGAACTGCTAAATAATCTCTGAATTTTGGGGTATTTTTATCCAGGTCGCTAAGTATTGGAACGCTCGTCTCTTGACTATAGTAGATGTAGTTATCAAGGTACAACACCCTGAATTCGTAGGAGTACCGATTCCCAGCTGGGAGCGATTGGAAGTTAAACCAAAACGTGCTTGGAGCTATGAGGTCCATTGGACCGAGAAAGCAGTTCATGAACTCTAATGCAGAATATGGCTCTTTGCGAGTCGGTAAGTTCTTGGTATAAGTCGATTTGTTTACCTTGAAGAAGATCTGAAGATGTTTGATGTCACCATCGCCAGACTTACTGTGGTCCGCCATTTTGATGTTAGCAAACATGTCGGCGTCATTTAGTACTGTCGGCATTCCGTATGGATACAACTCCCGATCAAAATAATAAAACTGACTTTGCAATCTGCATGCGGATTTTTCTACCGTGCTTATATCTTTCATGTAATCTTTGCTGTCGTCGTAATACTGACTGTTAACGCGTTCCCATACCTTTTTGAGTCCTTGGTAATGAAACTCAAATTGTCTTTGGGTGTCCTTTTTTAATTCCTTGAAGTACATTGCTACGACATTTCGCTGTAAACCCATTAAGTGGCCATTTTTAATGACTTCTGCTAAAAAACCGAGCCTTACCGATGTCGTAATTGCACCGGGAACCCAGAGGACATCGGCGTATTCATTGTATACGAAAGCTTCTGCAGTATCTTTAAGGAAGTTATCACAATCGTTAAGATATACAATAGTTTTGATTTGGTCGTGTACTTGGAGAGCAGTGTTGGTTTTAAAGTTTTCAGCATACGGTTTGGTAATGTAATTGTACTTAGTGCAAATGTAGTTATTTCTGGCAATTTCCCCATAAACTGCGAGATTCACCAAATTACTTAATTTTTCATCCATTCTTTTGTCCAATTTCTGGGCTAATTCCTTTATCATCTTTTCCATGGGATTGTCCTTTTTGGGCGCAAACATCGGCGATATCAAGGTCCACAATCCTAAAAATATGCCGCTAACAATCACCCCAACTCCTGGTATGAGTGCCAAGGCTGTTCCTATGAGCGGTACAATGGCACTCGCCACTTCCCACGCAATTTGTCCTCCAGATTGGGAGTAGTCAATTTGAGCGAGGGTGCTGACGCTAGTAGCACCAGCTGAAACTAAGCCCATGACGTCACCAGTGAGATCATCCTTTGCCGATGAAGCCAAGTACTTATCAAACTGATCCCGGGTAACAAATTCTCCTAAAAAGATTGAAATGTGCAAAGTTATTATAATATTTTTTCAGATCACACGATTCATTTCATTTGCAAAACCTTCAAAACATGAAAATTCGCACAATTTGCATTAACTGAACATTTCGCGCCCTTTCTCACAACCATCTCCGAGACAGGACTGTAAACTTGAAAAGTGTTCTGCCAACTAAAATACGGATGTAAACTTGCGCACCTTGCCTTTTTAACATAATGTCATACTACCTAATCAGGAATTAAACCTGCCAATGGCCTTAGCCATGTCGAGGCCAATGGCCTGATCCCTGCAATTGACATGTCGTACATTGGCCAGGTCAGTATGGCTTAACGTTAGAGCTTCGTTCTTTGGCCCCAAAAGGTCAAGGGTTCAATTGCCGCTCAGACAATCTAACATTTAAATTCCAAAGGCAATGGAAATAGATTTGCATCCGTATTTATTTACCACTAATCAAGCTGATTTGGCTTTTCGTCTGTTTAATGTTATACCGACTCTCTTCATCAACTTTACAGTGTCCGCGGCGTATCTTGAGTTCGCCCCAGAACGAATACAGATAATCGATTGTATGTTTCCGATAGCACAGCACCTTGTTGATATCCTAGATGGTTACAAAAAACAAAGGCGGCCGTCGATTAAAGCCGCTCCCTCCAGGAAGACGTAGCCGCTCATAAAATACTGTAGGACTCAAGATACGCTGCACGTACAATAACTTTCATGCTTGTGAAACGTATTTATTAGAAAGGTTTATTGAAATAGGTAGGATTTAACAAAACAATACAAAAAAAACTAGTGGCAACAGGATTAGAAAAGTCCAAATCATTCACAGTAACCGGGCACTTGTCACACCGAAACAGCTCCTCACCAGAGCTTAACCGAAATTTCAAAATTTCAAGTCAGTTTTATTAAGAATTTATTGGGTTGGGTAGGAGAATTTGTGACGGAAGCCCCCCCCCCCCCGACCGAAACGGGTTAAATTCATGCCTATTAGTTCCGTCTGAGTTTATAGAAGGCGCCATGAGTTTTATGTGGGAATTTCTACTCAGTTTTCTGCCTAAAATTAAACTAAACCAAACAAAACTAGATTCTATTTAATTATTATTTGGTCTAGCTTAATTGTAATTTAGTTTACTTTCGATTTGGGCTGAAAAATGAGCAAAACGCGTGGCGTCCTCTGAAAATTCGGATGGAACTAATAAGAATGAATGTAATATGTTTCAGCAAGGACGTTTTAGAGTTACAAATTCTCCTCCCCAACCCTATAAATTCTTGGTTTCATAGAGTACTCAATTTGAATACTTAACTTCATTCTCTTTTTTTTCGGTGTTTAACTTCTTTTTACCCCTTATTGTCCCCCTTTGCCCCACTTTACACTTTTTCTTAGTCGTCCCTTTTTTAGGTTTTTTACCACTGCCATGAGAGCAGGGGGTGGACACCCCCCCCCCCCCCGTCGTGCACGTCGTGCGCGTCCCTGATTGCTATTATTTAATAACTAGAGGAAGCCCGGGGCTGGTCATGAATTAAGTTTACGGACACATTTCCCGGGACACTTTTCCAGGACATTTTTCCGACACTTTTCCCGACGACTTGTAAGATTGATCGACCACTCATGCCTGCCTCCTCCTTGCATGCAGGTAGAATGGGAGAGCGCATTTACAATGCGGGCGCGAGGAGGGGAGAAGTGATTGTTTGGCCCGACGACTTGTCAGATTGAACCTTTATTGAGTTGATCGACCACTCATGCCTGCTGCCTGTTTCCATACAGGTAGAGTAGGAGAGTACATTTTCAATGCGGGAGTGAGGAGGGGAGAAGTGATTGTTGTCCTTCCGGTTTTCCTTTTAGCCTTCCTTTTAGTCGGTCTCCACGATTATTATATAGATTTTTACGTAGTTTATTAAATCAGTAGGCGTGGTACCACTGTTTTTACCCATTTTTTTTGCAAATCACTATCTCCTTACGTAGCTACCAGGTAAATTGGCTTTACCGTTCACATGTACATTTTGGAGAAGCAGAGTTGATTTTACACTGTTACGTTCATATTTTGTACTGCGGCTGCCATTTTTAGTAAGAGAGGTAAATCTGGATACATGTCAGTTGTATTTTAAAGCCATGTTCAGCGTGGATGTGCGAAACTAAGTAGGCGTTATTGGTGATGGTGGACGGCCTGCACCCTAATTCAAACCGGATAGCCGATAGCATTAAATCAAATCAAATCAAATACTATTAGGGATTCTCTTAAATTGATGAGAATTGCGCGCATTGTTAACAACGCATTAATCAATTGTTACAATGTGTGCACTTCACTTTAGACGTTGATTAACCCCTTCCAATCCAAACGTACAGCCAAGGTGGGGTTGTTAAGTTCCACGTGTACGTAACTCGGTAACTTGATTCGGTACCGTATCTTCTTGGATCAGAGACCAAAACCCTAACAACTCGGTTGTATTTGCTCACTTTGCTTGGGTTCTTACGGAAGTTGCAAGAAACTCACTTTTCAGCACTGGACTTTGTTTATATTATCTTCTTTTGTAGGCTTATGTCTTTGTATAGAAGGGGTTAATGGTAACCGCCTCTTTTTGTTACTTACTTTCTTCTGGCACCTGGAGTTGAGTTTCCGTCATGATTCTAACATCTCTTGAATTCACCATGATGATTGACCCCACCCAGATGGCGAGGTGAAATCCTGTCAACAGATTCATGGCGGTATTTCAATGGTCTGTAAATAAATGTACCTGTTTAGAATCATCTTATGGACGGTACAGAAAATTTAGTCTAGACACGAACTACAAAGTGGGTGAAAGTTTGGTGGAAAGGAGAGTTATGGTGTTGCTCTCATATACGAGAGGGAGGTGGATGAGGGAGGAATGGATGGAGACATAACAGGGAAGAAAAAACATCGTTATATTCAAAGGACTTTGTCATAGTTATTGAAGACCGAAAACAAAGCAAGATATAAGTAACTTTATAATGTTATGAGAATATGCGGGGGGGGGGGGGGGATAAGCGATATAATAATAAAATTAAGCCAGACCAATTTGTTTTTCTACCAGGCTGTTCGCCAACCTACCAGTTACTTTTGGCACGTACCTACCGATGTTATTTATATCGATTTTAAGAAGGCATTCGAATCGGTGGTACACAGGAAACTTTTATTTAAACTTTAAGAGATTGGCTTTGGGGTATTGCTTTTGAATTGGCTGGCGTCTTTTGTCAGTAGTCGCTCCCAGAGAGTACTTGTCGATGGAGTGTTTTCATCCTCTTCTGATATAATCAGTGGAGTTCCGCAGGGCTCCGTTTTGGGTCCCCTGCTTTTTGTTATTTTCTTGAACGACTTATCTTGCAGATAGGTCTGAGCTTTACAAATTTGCGGACGACCTAAAACCTGGGTCGGCAGTGATCGATGCAAAAGCTGTGAACTCCTTGCAGATAATAGTGCCTGTATTTTCAGAGTGGGCTACACTATGGTAACTTCCCATCTCCGAGTCAAAGTGCTGCACACTTCAATTTGGCAGTTGTGGAAACGCGTCCCGTTACATGCTGGGAGAAACACCGAATCCCAATGTAAAGG
This sequence comes from Lithobius niger, assembly GCA_023313725.1. Classification (NCBI taxonomy): domain Eukaryota; kingdom Metazoa; phylum Arthropoda; class Chilopoda; order Lithobiomorpha; family Lithobiidae; genus Lithobius; species Lithobius niger. The sequence continues at coordinate 12,622 of JAHWFP010257752.1, read as the reverse complement.
AGATACGTGATCTTGGCGTATGGTTCACCACAGACCTTAAACCCTCCTTAAACTGTAGAAAAATTGTTGCACAGGCTTTCTGTCGGCTATCAATTCTTACCCGATGTTTTACATCGGGACATATCAAGACCAAAGTTTGGGCTTTTATAGTTCTCTTGGAGTACGCCAGCCCAATGTGGTCCCCATCACGCCTGGAAGATGTGGAGTTGGTTGAATCAGTACAGCACAAGTTCACTAAGGGACTACCTGATTTTCACAACATCCCTGCATCAAGCGTTTAAAAAAGCTTGGGCTTGAGACCTTGGAACTGCGTAGATTAAAATTTGATCTTGCGTTGACGTTTAAGATTCTCCATGGTTACTTGTGTGTTCATCTGCCACTCTTCGGTTTTAGTCTTGTCACCTACACGAGGGGACATAAACTCAAGTTGGGCACACAGCCTTCGCATCTAAATTGCAGGAAATATTTCTTTGCTGTTCGTGCAGTGATTCCTGTCTGGAATTCGCTCAGTGAAGAAACTGTTGAAGAAATTCGGGGGCCTCTTTCAAAAGACATTTAAGTAAGACAGACTTGAACAGGTTCTTGCTGAGAAATTACTGAGCTTTTAAAACTAAATTGGGAGTGGTATATTGGCTTCAACCCTTCCGCCTACCCGACCACCGCTAGTAGAGTGGCAAAATACAATATTATATTATAAATTTACCCGGTAAAGAGGGGTAAAGGGGTTATATGTTTGCCCCTTTCTCCTAATACATATATAAACACTAAGGAAAGGAGCAAGTGTATTTAACTCCTACGAATTTTGTAGAAAAATAACCCTATATCTAATCAGGGATCTGATTACCTCACCATTAACAGGGACCTCATTATTTTAACGAATAGTTTCCACTTCTTAAAAATTCTGTTGGTACCATTAATGTCTTGCAGTGCGTCATGGTTTGCAACATCGGTACCACCGATACTGGCAAGAGTGGTGATCAACAATTTCTTCAGGGAATAATTGGATTGAGGCTAGGTGTACCGTTAGTGGTTACAAACAAAAAAAGTATCTTCGTGAACAAATTGATGCCAAAAAGTACATGTAAACAAACTGTTTAAAACACCTTCAGATAAATTTAGACCTGAAACAGTTTCTAGACTCCTACCGAAAAGTACTCATTTATAATGGTGGCAATTTACCAATTTACTGTAAATTTAAAACATGCGAATCAACTATTTCTTTACGTAACCTGGTCTATTGGTTACTTGGATAAATGCATAAAAGGAATAAGTGGAATTTACTTACGTTTGTAACCTCCGCGGTTAACCTCCTCGACGATCGACTCTTAGAACCAAAGAAATGCACGATTTTATATCTTACTCCAGTTTACGATAAATACTACTTTGTATCTCTGCTGGGTATTGAACACCAGGACGTGTCATTTCAAGAAACACGTCATAACTGTCTAACTTGTTATTAACATTACCCACAAACAGGCAATTTGGGTATTTCGTTAATTGCTTCTAAATTTCATTTGAGCTTAGTAGTGACTTCTGCTCACTGGACTCGACAGGTGTTTAGTGATGCGATACAGGTGCTGCATGATGGCTTAAGTACAAGCTTTTTTGTGTGTGTTCCTCTTGCCATTCATTGAAGCAAACTGTATCATTACTGGTCTTGTTGAAGATAAGCATCAATAATCGGGGTTCCACCCTCAATCCGGTATTCGATCGCGTTCACTCGGCTCATTTGCCGATTGTACTTCTAATCTGCAGTTGCACTCTATCACAGCCACCTACAGTAAAGGCCGTATCATCTTTGCCTCCAACAATGCTCCGCAAAACGGCGAATCAAATAACAACGCGGCAAGTTTGCCAAGTGGCGTCATCTGTTGACAGAATTTGGAACCCTGGTCGGTTAGTTTGAAATTTCGCCGCTTGGTGTAGAGATGGCAGCACCTAGCAAACTTGCGCTTCCTTCTATGTCAATGGTTGATTTTACTTGTCTAATTTGTATTGATCTGATCCGGCCTTGACTCTATACAGGGTGAGTCAAAAGTATCGACCCAGTAGAGTTTACAGCCACATGATTTCGTTTAGCCACCAAATAACCATCGATAGTTGGTCACCACGAAGGGGGCCACATAATACGATCATTAAGGGGTGTCCCCGACCCTGTCCCCCTTAAACAAACTTTCTACTTCCGGTTCCTTTAGGAATAGGGCATTGGTCCCAATTTGAGATATGTGCGGGCAGTTATTTCGTGGTGAACGCAGAAAAGAGCATGTAAATCGGTCAACAATAGCATGAGCTATGACCAAAACACGTTAGTGCACATGTTGGCTTCAGCGCTTAAAATAATACCCGGAGCCGTTGTGTAAATTGGTTGATGGCGTGTAATAATTACAGTAAGGAATTACAAACGTAACGATGTTGATGAAGTGTGCTGGTATGACATGTTTGTGCACGTGTTTGTTGCACATGTAGCCGCCGGCATTCGACCTAAAGGAACCGGAAGTGAAATATTTATTTAAGGGGGGGGGGGGCAAGGTGGGTAGCAACCATGCTTGATTTCAATACCTATTCCTCTGAATGTCCAAGAAAGTACTTCTTTCTTGCTCACTGATTTCGGGAAGGGTGGCACCAGTCACCAGTCACTAGTTGACGTAGAGAGTAGGTTTTTATGCAGGACAGCACATATGTTGAAATATTTGTTCGAACCTCGACAGGCGCTTCCAGGTCGCGCACCAGTTTGTATACATGTGCTACAAACACCTGCACAAACATGTGCTAGCCGAACCCTTATCAATTTCGTTACGTTTGCTATTCCCTACTGCACTTCATTACATGCAATCAACCATTTCACAAAACTACTCAGGGTATTATTTTGTGCACTGAAGCCAACATATTCACTCACGTGTTTTGGTCATAGCTCATGCTATTGTTGACCGATTTACATGCTGGTTTCTGCATTCACCACGAATTAACTGCCCGCTCATATCTCAAATTGGGACCAATGGCCTATTCCTAAATGGAACCGGAAGTAGAAAGTTTATTTAAGGGGGGCAGGGTCGGGGGCACCCTTTAATGATCATAATATGTGGCCCCCTACGCGGTGACCAACAATCGATGGTTGTTTGGTGGCTAAACCAAATCATGCGGCTGTAAATTCTACTGCGTCGATACTTTTGATTCAACCTGTATATCTGGAAATTCGTCCTTTTCGAGAAATTTCTTCTTTTAGAGATACATGTGCATGTCCAAGATCCAGGGGGAAAGCGGCGTAACGCCTGACATGTGAATGTACGAGCTACCCTTCTATAGTTTATTCCACATTATGTTTTCAGAGAACTGACTGGATGACGAATCGTTTCCTTGCACTAAGAGTGCAAAAACATGTGGATATCACGCTTGTAGTCTCAACAAAGTTACTGTTAGAGTTTACGAATGGGATGTTTACGGATTTTTTGCACTCATAATGGAAGAAAACGTGGCGTCATAGAGTCAGTTTTCTGAAAACATAATGTGGAACAAAGTATAGTATCAAGCAGTTGAAACTTAGTTTCAGTCAGATCATAACTATCGATGCGGGTCAGAAAATGAGCCATCCCGCCTGTTCAGTATAGCTCCGAGGAACCTCAAAAGGGAAAAATCATAATAAAAATAAACATTTTGTTATTTGATTTACATCGTACAGACAGAAATCTATACGGTACGAGCTGAATGCCATTCAAAACTTTTGAGGCAAGAATTAAGGTTTCAAAAGGCAAAATAATTTGCGAAAAGATCTTGTTCTCGCCTTGGCCGAGGGGAAGGTCTCTCCCCCCCCCCCCCCACCTCCCCCGTCCCGACTGAAACAATCGCCCGTACGTTCACATGTCAGGCATTACGCCTCTTTCGCACTGGATCTTGGAAGTGCACATGTATTTCTGAAACAAGAAATTCCTCGAAAAGGACGCATTTCCTGATATAAGTTCATATGGAACTTTTTCATGAGTTTGTTATGTATGACATGCCCCTTATGTATGACATACGATTTCTCAGTCACCCTGTATAATTTGTTATTATCATTGCTCACAAACAGGCAATTCGAGTAATTCGATAATTGTTTCTAATTTTCAGTTGAGCTTAGTGACTTCTGTTCACTAGAGTCAAAAGGTGTTGCGTAACACGATACAAGTGTTGCGTGATGGCAAAAGTGTCAGTTTTTTTTTTTCGTCCTTGTCCCATTCATTGAAGCAGACTATACCACTACTAATCATGTGAAGATAAGCATCAATTATAGTCTGGCAACAAAATAAGGTATTCCACACTTAATCCCATAATCGCTTTGCTCTTTTGGCCATTATACTTCTAAATCTGCAGTTGTATTGCATTTAAAATTCTGTAAAGGTCATTTTTAAAAACTTTTAGCGCCATAGTAAGCGAATTGTAGTCACCATATGAGCAGCCTGACTGGTGGTCCAATTTACAAAAGTAGGGTTCCTGGACAAATGGCCATATCAGTAAAGATGGTAAGGCAGGATTTGGAGATGGACCGGTTCGCCAGTTCGAATCCAGGTCACATCACTTGAATGAAACGTAAGTGCATAAAGGTTGCTTACTGTACTACGTTTGTAGAATAAGCCCCTGGAATCCCAAGTGCAGCCTAAATCAGGAAGGTGCAGGATGATGACTAATGGCTATCGCACCAGATTGCCAAGTTAGGCAACGTAGCTGACAGATCATCAGTTGTTGACGGAAGCAACCGCGTTCCTGGGAGACTTGGCTTGCATGATGGGATCTTATGTAAAGCCTATGTTCCACGAAGCGTGTGTGATGTATCTTCGGTCAATATGTTTTCCCAAACGTTTTTGCCAAAGACATTACACCACCATGACTGCCACATTCCATGGACCAACATATGGAGAACTATGAACGATCAGAAAACTCAAAGAGTTGAGTGGGTAGATTGGCATGAGGAAGGATGTTGTGGATCATTCGTGGAGATGTGAAGTTTAGAAGAAATGAAAAAACTAACTCTTCCAAACAGCGGGACTCCTGAAGACAAATGACCCTCCTAATGCTATCTTGAAAGAGATTTTTTGTCGATCTCATTCGTCTTTTAGCTGTCACCAAAGAGGTTTCAAGTGGATATAGTCATCGTTCTTGATGAGTTCAGTTCCTGGCCAGACCTGTACGCTATTACGACGCCGAAGCAAAACAATTGGTCACGTTTGTCAAAGATTTAGACTTAAAATGGGGATTTTTTCCGACCACATAATGTACCTTGTCTTGTAACTATTATGGTGCAATTTGTGGTCACACTAGACATAAAAACTCAGTGGGCTACCCCCTATCACTCCCAGGTTAACATTGTTGGTAGGCATAACAAGGTCACAAAACATAGGCTTCATGCTTTACTGCATGCATCCCACAGTGATTAGCATCTATATCTGCAAGAATTTGCCTTTGCAATGCAAAGTTCTGTGTCCAAAAGTACAAAGGTAAGAAATTCATCCCAAGTGAGTTTAACTTAGGATGAAACCTGACGTATCTGTTGGGTCTCTCTCACCTAACCACTGAGTCACTCCCCCAAAAGGACACGAGATTTAGATGAGGTTCAGATGGAAATCATACGGCATTTTTCTGAGATACACAAGTTGGCAAGAGTATCAATGCATTATATCAAAGGCAAAGAAAAAGTTTATGACAAATGAAGTAACATGGTAAAAAACGATCACTTTTTCCACCAGAAAAATGCAAATACAGTTAAAGTAAATGAAGCAAGCAGTCTGCATTAAAGACTGTCCTTGTGAGGAAACACAATACACTAGTCTGAGAAAGAAAGAAAAGACTACTGCCCCGACTGGGACTCGAACCCAGGACATCCCGTATACTAGCCGGGCGCTCTAACCACTGTGCTACCGGGGCGGGTACTGGCTACAGGCTCCAGCCGAGCTAAGTAGCTGTTCAATCTTTCTCAGTGGTGACCTAAAAATCACAACAAACATACAAGGAGGGAAAGCAACTTTGCTTCTTGGCCTCCACACTAGAAATATTTATTTATTTACAGTTAAAGTACTGTTAGCCCTTTAAATTTTCGGAGAAGAAACGTTCTTCTTCTTCAGAAAATGTCTCTCCAAACGTCCTAAACGACTTCTTCACTTGGTTGTTGCATGGTAATTAAAAATGGAGGAAAGGTGGACCACTGACCTGTATATTTGAGGTTGGACTGCCACTGCCAGACATTGGAGAGACATTTTCTTAAGAAGGAGAACGTTTCTTCTCCGAAAATTTAAAGGACTAACAGTACTTGAACTGTGTTTTCTTTTTTCTGGTGGAAAAAGTGTTGGTTTTTTTACCATGTTGTCATCAAATTTCCACTGTTACCGTCAATTACCGATTTTCCAACAAATGAAATAACCCCAACTGACTTTACATGTGGATGATTATGTTGTTCGCTGTACGCACACACTTATTAGTAATGCGGTGCATGGAATTAAAACTTCTTTTGCTCCGAAATTTCATTAGCCATACATAAGTTTTCGCTCGAAAAAAGTGTAAACACGTACATACTACGTGATGTTAAGACTGCAAAAGAGACTGGTTTACTTAAAAATCATACACCCTAAGCCACTTGTTATGCATAAAGAGCAGTTTCTAACCACTAATCCTATGACGGAAACAAACAAGTTACCCCTAAGAATAAAAATCATCCAGCAATGGGTGACAGACGGGTCCATTCTTATAGGGTACGACCTCGGAGGTGTTGGCAGATTTTTGTCTGCTTCTTAGGTAGATTTTTGTCGTACACGAGAAGAAAATCGTAAGATTTTATTTTCAAGTTGTCTGCAATTTATTTTGTTTCATGTAAATGGGAAATAAAGGTGCCACAAAATTGTAGGTAAAAGTAATGCGAATTTCACTTAAACACTCAGTTTGTAAAGCTGAAATATTTTCGGTGGTGAATAAATACTGAAAAAAAAAAAGCCTTTTGCAACCACTCCAACTTATTGCTGAATGGTATAGGTGGAGAAGAAGCGAACTAAAAGTCAATCTTTCCATTGATAACCCATCAATTCTAGCAGGTAGGTTCGGCTATTCGATACTTATTACTTCATCTTTGTAAAACGTTAGGAAGGTTGCTAGCCCTTACTTCCGGGAGGATTAAAAATGCGGATAGGGCCAGAAGGGCAGTGCGGAGTGCACCCTAAACTTTCCTCATTTTGGTAAACTCACTTCAGGCAGGGAGCAGTGAGCAACGAGGAAGCAACACACCTGGCAACTGAAGGCAATAGACGGTTCCATATCAGAATTTTGCGAGATCGGTTTGGATGTTCTTCCTGTATCAGCAACAAACACAGAGAGAACATCCGAACAAATCTAGCAAAATTTTAAACTAGTAACTCTGTGGCCATAGCGGACAAAAGAATGAACACCATCGGCGCTTTAGGCTCACCAGTTATGGAAAACAGAAGGGCCCAGAACTAATATTAAAAATTGTCAATTCTATGGCATTGAAACCGGGCAACCAGGCTTCCACCATCTCGGAAGTCCTGACCCCAATGGCCTAATAAACCATACCAGCCAAGGAAAACAAGAAAATAGGCAACAATCGTCCCCACTCGCCAAATGCTCAATGTGCAGAGGCAAAGGTCAGGAGCCATCCACTACAGAAAGAGGCATCCAAATCACGGTAAAGATCCAGCACATCGCCACCCAGGTTTGGACCAATGGCCACAGATGCTTTTGAATCAAACCCAGCCAATATCACGGTGAGGAGTATTGGAAGGAGGATGTCCGAGCCTACAAACTATGATTGGGAAAGGCGGACAACTCGTTAGTGTCCTGGTAGGCACCACCTTTGCCAATGATTTCCCAATACCAGTTGAAAAAACGTTGAGGCAATCCAATAGAGGCAAATTGAAATCTGTACACTGCTGAGGAGTAACCAACTCATAACAATTTGGACGATGCTGTCCTGATACCCACCACCATGAAAATCTAGGGAAACATTGGTAAAATTTCTGATGTAGAAGAAATCTGGGGTGATGAATCCTGTGGTGAATGCGCCCTAATGAAAGACTGAACTTTAAGATTTGTACTACTGGTGTGAAAAACTAGTGTTACTACAGATTCTTTGTGTATCACAAATAGGTACCTGAAGATGCGAAACGGAGCAAATTTTGTGTAAAATAATGACAAAGAACAAGTAAGTAGCTTTTAAAACATAATTTTATTTTTTCTTGAAAATTAGTACCTAGCCCACAATAATGTGTTGCAGGAGGGGTTAGGAACATGTGAATACGTAAGAAAAATCGTTCTAACTCTATAGAGTTTTAGTACCATTATATAATCGAGGTTTTATTCGTCTTTCAAACTCCATTGCTTAGTTGAAGGTAACGAGTGTTATAGGGATAAATTCTCTGTTCCTTAAACGAAATCTTAGGGGAGGGGAGATGTAACGTGTTCAACATTTACGACAATGCAACGAAAAATGGGGAAGGCTACACTTCATACTTCCGCCTTAGTATTGTGTGACATACGGTGGAGAGATATGGTAAGGGGTAAATTAACCCAGGGGAAAGCGAAACCCAAGGTGGTCGAACCCTGGGGGTTTTGGGGAAATCCCCTGGGATTTTAAAAAGTTAAAAGTGGTGAGATATGCTCTTGTGCAAGTCGAGGGGAAGGAACCCCTGGGGTTTCGGTTAAAACACCTTCGGATGCATAACTCACTACATCATTTTCCCGTGGGATATTTGAGGGTGGAATATTTTCCCTAGAGGTTTCTACTCTATACTTCCCCGGGGGTTGAGCACAACATCCCTGGGGTTCGACCACCTCGACTTTGCTGTTTTCCCCCTGACCATAGCTCACCTTTTTGCAACCCCAGGGTTTTTTCACCCAGGGAAAACGAAAACCCCGGACCACATCTCTCCACTGTTAGTATTGTATCTGACAATAGCAGGAATTCAACTCTGACCTTGACTGATTAATCTTACCTTATAAGGAACGGATACATTGCCAATACAATGAACGAACATTCCCGCACTAAGCAGTTCCTAATGTGTCAGCTAACCTCGACACCAGACAATGGGTGTAGGGAACAATGGATGGAACAATGGATAGGTACCTGGTATGTTACCTAGCAGTCGATACAGCAATGGAGAAATGTTGTGTCATTGCTAGACAATGACTTAATGCCCACACACACCGATTGTGTGGTCCCGCACCAGGAGCGTTATTGTTTAGTGTCAGTATGAATTCAGCTGGCCTAGGCACAGAGTTGGGGGTTGATGTTTCAGCTTATAGAAATTACACCTCTTACACTGATCGACTTACACTGATCTTACACTGATCTTACACTGATTGACCAGCAATGCTAACTATGGAAGCTGGCGCCTCTCAGCAACTCTAGCTGCAGAGACCCCTAGCTCTACGTTGGTGTCAACCCATAAATTGATCCAGAAACCTAAGCCTTGCATCTGCCATCATTAGTTGTTTCATATTTTTACTGATCCACACAGTTGAGAGCGTAACTTTGTTCGGGGATTCCTCACAAAGCTTGTAGTGCGTGTTGGGACTAAGATATTTTTCGTTAGCCTGGTGGTATGTCAGTTTCCAGCGATTATGCACTCCCAGTGGGTTTCAGTGGGTTTGAGCACTCCCAGTGGGTTTCATAAAATATTTTTGGCCCAGTAGGGAGTAGGCATAAATACGATCACATCACACCTGGCACTTTTAGTAGCAAAAACTAGTAAAAAAAAAAAACGTTTTGGGTTCTCTGTTAGGACAACTACCCCATCCCCACCACCTAGAAATTGTTTAGATGATGTTGCTGTCATCTGTTTCGATGTTCACCACTGCGTACTATTCGTCCTTAGAAGTATAAGCAGATTGTCAGGCGCTGTGACTTCGTAAAACATAAAGTCAACGTGATGCTGCGAATCCCAATTTAAAGGAGGTTGAAAAACACATCTGTCAGTGTTTTCAAGAACATGTTTCACGTAAGGACTAACCCATGTTAGTAGTCACTGGTATGCTCTTAAAGACAGAATTTCCTTCTAAAACTTCTGGTAAGGTAGAGAATTTAGTAGTTTCACCTGTATGCGCATAAGCTACAAGGCTCTGGCTTTGCTGTTTCCCTGATATTAAACTAAACTAAACTAAGTTTACTTCCGATAGCGTAATTATTGTTGGTTAGGTAAATACATAGCAGAAGTTGAGGCAATTAGAAAAAATGTGCAGAGAATCACATAAAAATACTTTTAATTTTTAATTTTTTTTTTTTACATTTCCTATTCACGTCTGTGTCGTATTCCAATTTTTGTAGGAAATACAATAATACATTAAATTATTAAACCATAATTTCCTTGGTGGAGAATATATCCTCTTAATCAATACGTGGACGAAGTATTACTTCGACTCCAATAATGAACCCGTTGTGTTCTACAGCATACCGTTGCCCACTGTAATGAATAAATCGTTGTGTTGGTTCGTCGATGGCAATAAGAGAATTCAGTACTTCATTTCGGTGATTGAAGGTGCCTGCAGAATACATTCTGAAGTGGCCTTCCCAAATTTTGACAAAAGTGTTACAGGTAGGAAATTTCCTGTCGTTGGAGTATGGGCATGTTTTCCAACGAGACCAACCGGGAACATCGATCAATTTCTTCGCAGTTTTGTTAACAGTCTTGTGGTCGTAAGGAAACACAAATTCGATGTTTAAGCAGGTTCGACCGCTGATGTCTTCATTTTTATTTACCTTTTTGTGCACTTCTTCATACTGCTTAAATTTGTCAGAGCCCTTCTTAAGTTCTGTCAATAAAGGTACCGAGAATTCATGGTCATAGTCGTCGTAGAAGTCGTTCTGGGTGAAAATAACTCGAAACTCGTAAGAATAACGGTTTTCGGGCATAGGGTAGAAGTTAAACCAAGCTGTGCTTGGGGCTGTGAGGAGCATCGGGCCTAAATGGCAGTTCATAAATTCCAAAGATCTGTAAGGACTTTCGTAATTGTTTTTGGGGGCTGGAAGATTACCTGGGTATTTTGATGAAGTGACTTTGAAGAAGATCTGAAGATGTTTCACTTTGTTGTCGTTGTCAGACTTGAAGTGGTCAGCCATCTTGATTGTGGCAAAGGCATCTGTGTTGTTCAGGATTGTTGGCATTCCATAAGGATACAGCTCACTATCAAAGTAAAAGAATTGTCCTTGGAGCCTGCAAGCTGCTGTTTCGACTGCGCTGACATCTTTCAAGTAATCAGTATCTTTGTTATAGTATTTGTTTTCCTTTCTGACCTGTTCGTGGATTCGTTGGAGTCCTTGGGTGTGAAATTCAAATTGTCTCTTCGTGTCCTGTTTGAGTTCCCGGAAGTACATCACGGTGACATTTCTCGTCATTCCCAGTAAATGTCCAATCTTGATGAGTTCTGCTATGAATCCCAATCTTGAAGATGTGGTCAGGGCACTAGGAACCCACAGAACGTCTGCGTACTTGTCGTAAACGAATGCCTCTGCGGTATCTTTGAGAAAGTTATCGCAATCGTTTAGGTATACCATAAGTTTGACGGCGTCGATTTCGCTAAGGGACCTGTTAGATTTGAATTCGTTGGTGAAATAGGACGAAATATAAGTGTATTTGTTGCATATGTAGTTGTTTCTAGAGATTTCTCCATAAACAGCTTTACTAACCAAATCCTTCAATTTGTCATCCATTTGTTTATTCATTTTAGATGCCAGTTCGTTGATCATCTTTTCCATAGGATTGTCCTTCTTAGGGGCGAATATAGGCGAAAGTACGCTCCAAATTCCAAGAAAAACACCGCTAACGATTACTCCTACTCCAGGAATAAGTGCCAAGGCTGCACCTATTATAGGCACAACGGCATCAGCAATTTCATAAGCGATCTTCCCTCCGGATTGTGTAAAATCAATCTCAGAAACCTTCATAATTCCTCCAAAGGCAGACTTTGCTAACTCGATGATGGCTCCTGTGTTATCGTCCTTCGATGCCATGTATTCGTCCAATTTTTCTCTGGTGATGATTTCCCCTGGAAAAGAAATTATTGTAATGAGTGTTTCACAGTTCGTTGCATTTCTCCCACCAAAAAAACAGTAAATAAAATCAATGACCACGTTATGCACAATACACATATATAATAAAGTGCCTCTTATACCGCTGCCACACCACGTTTGGTGTCTAGGCCCCGACATCTACCCACACGCAAACCCCGACATCTTTCCCTACAAACTCCTTTCCACACTGAACTCCGACATCACAACCAAGTTCCGAACTTTAATTGATCTTTCGCTTGCTACAACATTTTCAGCGCTATTCTTGTAGATTTCTCCTCTACCTTTCCCGTCCCCTCCTCCTGCATTCCCTCTACCTTGCCATGCATATCAGCTCTCGAAGAGTCAAAACGTTTCCCTAAATCGCGGGCTCGTGCTCCGAATCTTTCCTTACTGAAACACGGGGTCGAAGCCGGTGTCTTAAGTCCGACTTCGAGCAGGACTTGAAAAGTTGGGGTCGGGTGCAGACCTGAGTCACAGTCCAGTGTGAAAAGTTCAGGCTCGGGCCTGGGGACCCGCACGGGACTCCAGGCCCGAGCCTGAACTGTTCACACTGGACTGTGACTCAGGTCCGCAACCGACCCCAAC
>JAHWFP010257751.1:1085-35846 GCA_023313725.1 Lithobius niger | reverse complement strand
ATACAAATGTAAGCCTAACTGTGTGTAGCACAATTACTCAAATATAGACCTAAGCATGCAAATGTAAGCCTAACTGTGTGTAGCACAATTACTCAAGTATAGACCTAAGCATACAAATGTAAGCCTAACTGTATGTAGCAGAATTAGTCAAATAAAGACCTAAGCATACAAATGTAAGCCTAACTGTGTGTAGCACAATTACTCAAATATAGGCCTAAGCTTACAAATGCAAGGCTAACTGTATGTAGTACAATTACTCGAATATGGACCTAAGCATACAAATGTAAGCGTAACTGTGTGTAGCACAATTATTCAAACATAGACCTAATGCATACAAATGTACGGTTTATGTAGCACAATCGTACAATAGGTAAACCTCATAGTGCTGTACTCCCTGGAGTGTCAAAAAAAAAAAAGAAAAAATATTCCAGATTTTAACTATCTACCCTATTCAGCAGTTACTGAAAGGTCATGTGTGTGTGCTACGTGTAACAAATTTGAGCGTTTGTGATTTCAGCACGAATTTACGAGTCTGCGAACTGTACTTTAACCAGGAATACATGAAAACACAAAATGAAGAACTCTCTACAATTTACTCCAGCGTTTGACCTTATCACATGATTTTATCAATCTCTGAATCATAGTTTGTGAATTGAAAGCAAAAATTCGAACCAGCATCACAACCATTTGATCCACCTCATAAAAGGATATATTTTGGCAATTCACTTGTATAGAAATTAAAACCTATCAGACATATTTTAACATATCTGTATTATTTGCCGTAATTAAAAAAAATATGCTCCATATGCCCACCTTCTTGTGCTAGGCACTCTTCACACCTGCTAACGAATGAAGAACGATCGTTTCGTAGTATGTCAGGCGTGATATCGGCAACTGCTGCTCGAATCCGGTCCTTAAAGTCATCGAGCGACAAAGGTTCTGCTTCGTACGCCTCGTTCTTAATGAAACCCTAAGGAAGTAGTCCAACGAAGAAAATCGGGTGACCTTGCTGGCATGGAACTGGTCCATCCATACCAATCCAGCAGTTGGGAAACTGGTCATTCAACCACTGACCAACAGGTAGATGATAGTGGGGTGGTCCTCCATCCCGTTGGAACCACATGTTCATCCTCATCGCTAGTGGCAAATCATAAAAGGGCATTCACCAGTTACGTTTGCAGGACCTGAAAATACCTGTGCCCATTTAGGGTGCCATCAAAAAAGATTGGTGCCCTGATCCTGTCCTTAGTGATGCCAGCCTAAATATTGGTTTTAAACCGAACTTGGAAGTAGTTCTGCCGTAACCAATATGGATTTTGATCGGATCAATAACGCATGCTGTGACTGTTCACTGTGTCATCCCTGGTTGCCTCCAACATGTTCTACAAAAGTTATGTCTCCAGGCAAAAGTCATGTCTCCGAAACAGGTCGTCCTCAGTCAGGGCTTGATGCAAATGAATGCGGTACGGGTGAAACCTATGCCTATGCGGAATCCGAAGTAGCTGAGGCTTATCCCTAGTTGTCCACCAATACCTCTGCTACTTATGTGTGGATTGACAGCCGCAAGAGCCAGGACCATTTGTTCCCGCCCTTCATTGCCCTCTATACGATCCCGTCGTGGTCCACGCCGCGTTTGAGCAAACCTAGGCCAGGCTACAACATTACCGATGGTTCGTTGGGCCGGCTGACGTCGATCGGGATACCTTTCTTGATACACTCTTGCGGCTTGCCTTTCGTTTCCATCGCAAAGTACCCACTGCGACCACGTCCGTTTTCTCTGAACTTGTGTACACTGGCATTTGTAACGGTGGTTTCCTTTATATATGTTGTGGTACACATGACCAGAACTAATGTAGACCTGTTTGCAGCGCTATACCAGGTAAGAACAACTTTAAACGAACGACCATTCCAAAAACAAAAAATAAACGACAGTTCGAAACCAACTTGGCTTACAAATTAACCAGGTAGGAAGAACAAGAAATACAAGACAATTCGAAGACAACTTGGATAAAAAATGTACCAAGTAGAATACAGCAAAGTCCTAGCTATCAAAGGTTAGGCCTATAGGATTTAGGACTTTTTTTTTTTCCATTTGATTCCATTCACTTAGGTTATGTATAGGCCTATTAGTTTTAAGCCTATAGTTTTAGGCTTATTAGTTTTAGGCCTATTGGTTTTAGGCCTATTAGGCCTATTGGGTAAAGTTATCTGTTGTACCCTGTATAAAGACATGGCGAATATTTGTAGAGGACTGATTCTGAATCCATCACCCATGTCCCAAAAATTTGTAATTTAGGCAAAACCTTTCACACGTTAAAATTAGTCAAACTAAAAGGGTACATTTTTTCGCCCTTTTTACGGCAGTGGACTTCCGGTGAGTATAATTCGGTTTCACTGGAGGTCCACTTTAGCCAGCTGGACCTCCAGTTAGCATGTGAAAAAATACCCTGTCCCATTCAATTCCTCAAAAATAGCAAATCTCTGGCTAAATCAGACGAGCTAACTATTGGCAACACTAAGTTACTCACATTACGGGTGGTCCTGGATAAAATATCCAATCAAGGTGTATGAGAGCTTCAAGTCTGGTTAAAACCCAGTAGTATTAGGGCCAAAATGGCGGCGACAACCATTTTTGCACAAACGGAGCTTGAGAAAAATAATTAACTGAACAAAAAACGGCTTAGAGCTCGTATCCCCATACTCATAACCGTTAAGGTACACAAATAAAAACGGAGTAGAGTTCACTCGAACGCAACGAACTATAATTTGAACTCCAATTGCAGGAAACCGTGACCGCTTTTACGCAGCGGTTATGTCTGAAACTGAACGTAGTTTGTGTTTGAAATATCTAATGTTTGTGTGCGCGTCCGTATGTATGTTTGTATGCGCTTAATTTGTCTATTATGCAGGTTTTATAATATATATTTGTTTGTGTTTGTTGTTCCTACACGGTTGGGAAACGGAGCGAAGAAAAAAAAATAAAATTACGTAACGGAGAGCAAGAGTCAGACCGGGAACGGTGTAACAGTTACAGATATGAAAAAGGGGAACATTGTTGCAAGGGGAGAATGCCAATTCTTCTTTTTTTTTAATTACTTTATTGCTAATTATTCTTACGTCAGTACATGAAAGGAAATACAAGAATTGTTACGAGCAGAGATAACTCTGCCCAAAGAGATAAACAAAGGGCATGTCATACATGTGAATCCAATTGTTACAAAACAGCTGCAGCGCTTATGGCACATTTTTCAAAAATTATTTTGCTCGTTGTTCCCCGGCGGGTGCAGCCGATTCCCGCATATGTGAGCAAAATACTGTACTGGGGAGCATGAAATGAAAACATACGGCAAACCATTCCGTCTTCGAGTCCCCCATTCACCCCATTCCCCATTATGTACCGATACCCACACTCTGCCCCGCACCCCCGCGTGTTCTCGCATTGTGTGGTTTGAATGGTTTGCTACCGTGCCAAGAATGAACCCGCTCGCCCTCTTGGCGATTGTTCCAGGGTACAGCTGATTAGCCGGCATTAGCTAGCATTATTGAAGCTTTCTTTGTTTACTCATGATTCCTTATTAAGTCAGCTCATACTCCAAATATATATATAGATTACAAACATAAACGTCAAGTGTGCCGTAAAAAAGGGGTTATATGATTGAATTTTCACTTGTTAAAATGTACACGGATAAAAATTGATGATTTTTAATTGAAATACTCAAATGTACCATTGAGAAAATTGCATCTGTTTAAGTGCTGTTGTGCTTTATCTTTTAAAAATATGATTCGTAAAGCACAACAGCACTTACACAGATGCAATTTTCTCAATTGTACATTTGATTATTTCAATTAAAAATCATCAATTTTTATCCGTGTAACACGTGCACAAAGAATGAATCTGGAGTTTGCCGAATGGCATTGTTCCCTAAATACAAAGGTTAAGTAATAGTTATTGGTTAAAATCGAGCGGTTATCGATTTTAAACAATAACTTATTTAAATCACGGTTGGGACGTCAAGCTAATACTTATTTAATTAAAACGTTTTGTGTTTGTGAAAATTGCTTCAAGAAATACGGTAATACCTTATGTCAAATCAGTGAAGGTCATTCCATTTTAATTTGTAGAGGGGGAGTGGGTGTTGGACGATTCCTTTGGCAGGTAGGCAGACTGTAGCCTACGCTCAAGTTTCTGGAAGGTGGGTGGGAGTTAGACGACGCGTCGTTTCGCAAAGTTTAGCTTGTAAGCTAGCTCGCTCGCTCTGTTCGGAAAGAATAAACTTCGATATGTGATGAAGCAGGGATAGAAGGACATTGTGCCGACATTCTCGCAAGGTAAGTAATTCTTTTTGTTCGTTTGTAGTTTGAGAACTGTTTCAAATCTCCAGTAATACCCTAATAGGTGAATAGGTAGGAATGAAGGTCATTCCATTTTAGGTTGTGGAGGGGGGGGGGGGGGAGAGAGAAGAGTTAGACGGAGGGAATAAAATTGGAATTGGCCAGCCAGACATGTGAGCGTTAGCAGGTAAAGGATTTCATTTGGGATATCCCGGCAAGTTAAGTAATTCCTCTTGTACGTTTTCATAGCGTTACGGTTTTAACGCTGTATAATTTTGGTTGTGGTGTGTGCGTTCCCATCGCGTGATCCGGAAGTGTCAAAAGTGTTGAGTTATCGACAAAAGTGTGGATTATCGGTAAAAGTGTGGGGTAACTTGATAACCCACACTTTTTGCGATGACGCACACTTTCGTTCACGGTTAACGGGATTTAACCTACGGAAATTTAGCGTGGCGTTGAGTTAGCGTGACGTCACAGCCGTGGTTTAAAACAAAGTAAAACAATCAAAATAATCGTTTAGGGCCCTGTAACTCCGGAATGGATCGACCAATCGAAAAAGTGGTCTATGTAAGGAAAATTTCTGGCTCAAATCATGTTTCAGATTTTAGGTAGGTGCAGTAGTTTTTTTCTGAAACCGTGTCAGCCAAGAACAAGAACAAGATCCAGAACAACAACAACAACAACAAGTGAACAGTTTTCAAATTTTCGTGTGGCTCCCTACGTTTACTCTTGCACGGAATTGCATAAAAGTCGGTGTAAAGTTTGGAAAAGTTGCTATCTATTATCTGGCCAAGTTGGGTCGAAATATATTGAATAGAAACGGAGAAATTAATAGTTTTAGTTTTGCTGGAGAGAGGACTTCAATCATATATGATAGATGCACAGTTAGTACGGGTTAATTTTTAAGTCAGTTCTTAAGTTAGTTTCTTAAGATAAATTCGAGTGTATGGTAGTATTGGCCCGTCGAACTCGAATCTATATAACTAAGATCGTAATACTTGTTTGTTTGTTTGCATGTCGCCAGATTAGCGAGACTCCCACTCCTAATTCTATTGATATTAAAATGGGAATCTCGATAATCTTAACTTTTCCGTTTGTTTGCGTGTCTGTCAGACGGAATTATCAGTACTGATTCGAACTCTCTTTTCAACAACAAAGAGACACAGTAGTGATGACGTTATGATTTTTTTTCCTGTCACAATATTTTCATGCAAACGGGATGTAGGGCTCTATGTATCTTAATCCCGGACATAACTAAATCTAACGAAGCTTGGGCGACTGTCAAAGAGAAATCACAGTACTTTCAGGCAAATGGGGAAATAGAGCTGAAACAAAACTTTCTGAGATTTCAATTCATGCGTCACAGTATTTACGTTCAAACAGGAAATCACAACAATACTCTGTAAAACCGGCCATTAACGGGGGGGGGGGGGCTGCCCCAGTAAAAATCCAATCCCATCAAATCATATCAGTTAAAAACGTTCCCTACGAAAAGTAGTGACGAATATATTAATACAAGTGGCAGAGGGGGGATTAAACCACCTGACAGTAAGTGCATGAAGTCCGGGTCAGGAGATGCACTAATTGACCGATTTTCCGTACCTTCTGTAATGCTGCGAAAAGTGAGGCAAGTGAACGAAAATCAGCATTCGTTAGCCAATCTTCCCAAAATTGACATAGACTGGATTCTGCCTTCCCCGACAAACCATTTAGAGAACAAACAGTCCCAATGTTGTAAACGGTGCATCAAACACCACGATTGGCACGATAATCAGCACTTTCTAGCCAAACTGCTCAAAAATACAAAGACGGGATGCACGCCTTCTGTGACAAACACATGATAAAGCAAACAGTCCCAATGTTGTAAACGGTGCATCAAACACCACGATTGGAACGATAATCAGCATTTTGCTAGCCCCAACTGCACAAAAAAATACAAAGACGGGGTGACAAACACATGATAAATGGAGCAAAAAGCACGGTAATCGATTACGTGAAGGCAAACCAAGCCGTGTAAAAATACAAACAATGTTTCGAAAATTATCAATTTTCGTCTTCAGGTTAGCAATAAAATTAAAGCATGGCAAAAACCACTAAGTCAGTCAACCTATATTAAAAGCATAAAACAGGCATTTAAAACGGATAAAAACAACCAATTTCTCCCCTCAAAAGAGGCAGAAATGGCAGCCGAAATGCAACGACCCACCTGCTCCGTTGGGATGCCACGTCGCAAGACAAATATACCAGGGCACGAATTAATCTAGAAACGCTTGTCATCCATACACATACACCACCTGTACATAACTACTTAGTGGCAGATAATAAATTTCTAAAAGAATATTTTCCTGTAATTAAAACACGTAAACTCGACTCTTTTGCCAGGCATATTGTAAAACCCACATAACGAATGCATCGCACCTTTGAAACACGTGACCCCGATTTGCATACACCTTGCCTTGCGACGTGGCATCCCAACGGAGCAGGTGGGTCGTTGCTTTTCGGCTGCCATTTCTGCCTCTTTTGAGGGGAGAAATTGGTGGTTTTTATCCGTTTTAAATGTCTGTTTTATGCTTTTAATATAGGTTGACTGACTTAGTGGCTTTCGCCATGCTTTAATTTTATTGCTAACCTGAAGAGGAAAATTGATAATTTTCGAAACGTTATTTGTATTTTTATGTAGCACTGCTTGGTTTGCCTTCACATAAACACATGATAAAGCAAACCATCCCAATGTTGTAAACGGTGCAGAAAACACCACGAAGCGAAGGAAAAAATCAGAATTTGCTAGCAATCTCCACAAAAATGCACACACGGTATACACGCCTACTGCAACAATGATAAAGCAAACCATCCCAATGTTGTGAACGGCGCAGCAAACACCACAAAGGGAGCGAAAGTCATCGCTTGTTAGCAATCATAATTCCATCCGTAAACAAAACTCTCTGCTACAATAAGATGGAAGTTATCCTCCCCTATTGACTGTTTGCATGCTGCCATAGGTTTATTTCTCATTATGTGCTTTATGTTTTTCATATTTTTACGTTTTTTAAGCGTATTCTTGACTTTGGCTCCTTAGCCTTTTTTTGCCTGAAAACGAAGTTGGGAATGCTTTGAAACGTCGCATGTTTTTTTTTCTCACTGAATTTCTCACTGACTTTTTAAACCTAATAATGTCAGCTGCTATCGGCAGCACTGTTTATTACCTACTTTGAGGAGGCCACGCAGAAAAAGCTGCCTTAAAAGGCCATTCCTCCCAACACCATTTTTCTCGATCCTCCACATCAAGTACGACCCCAAAGGTCTATTTACTTATCGTTAGTCTTTCCCTTGCTAAAAATCCTTTTTTAAATGTGGCGTCTAGGAGATTTTCTGTTGAAAAATTGTTAACTAATTTAACTGCGTCCCGCACTTCTACGGTGCTTTGTGCGCTTACAATAACCATGACGTTTCATCTCTCTGTGCGCATGTGCTAATTTGCTAACGATTACCATGAGATCAAAAATCTAAAAGACTAATGCGGTAAAAATTAAAATTAATTATTCCAATAGATCACCGAAGCAAAATTATGAGACACTGGCATAGAAAATTATAAATTGCGATGTTAAAATACGAGAATCATTCCAGTTTGTGACGACAAATTAATGCGTTCAGGCTGTTTCGTCTGGTTCAGTGCCAACTGAGACAGTACGTAGCTGCGTTCTTCGCTGAGAGGAAACCAGCTACTATCTCAGTTGACCTTTGCGATGCTATATGCGCGGATGGCGATCAGCGCGTGGCTGTTATAAGGCAGGCGGCATGTTATAAGGCAGGCCGGGTGTCTCTTCCAATTATTTAGTTTTCCTTAAAGGGATATACCTCCCAGCGCCATATTTCTCGATCCTCCACATCAAGTACGGCCCGAAAGGTCTATTTATTTATCGTTAGTCTTTCCCTAGCTAAAAATCCTTTTTAAAATGTGGCGTCTCGGAGATTTTCTGTTGAATATAACGGAACTTTATTTTACGAACGATCCGTAACTATATGATGCTTTGCGTGCTTACAATAGCCATAACGTTTCATTTTCTGTGTGTGCATGTACAAATTTGCTAGTAATTACCATGAAATCAAAAATCTAAAAGCGTAATGCGGTAAAAATTAAAATTAATTATTCCAATAGATCGCCGAAGCAAAATTATAAGACACTAGCCTAGAAAATTACAAATTGTGATGTTAAAATACGAGAATCATTCTGGTTTGTGACGACACGATTAATGCGTTCATGCTGGTTCGACTATTAGGTACAATGCCAAATGAGACAGCAGCTACGTTCTTCGCTGCGAAGAACGGTAGCTGCTATCTCAGATGACCTTGTGTTCGTGTATGCGCGGATGGCGACCAGCGCGAACTGTTATAAGGCAGGCGGAACGTTATAACCCAGGCCGGATGTCCCTTTAAGCAGAAATTATCGAGATGTAATGCGTTTCCAAAGAAGTTCTCACGGTTTATTTGGGTGGTACGTCAGATGCGCTGCGTGCTGACTACTGATTCCAAAACAACAACAAGCTTTTGTAACATGGCAGTTTGTGACATTCAAAGCGAACACCGGCGCGAAAAACACCGCCACAAAAGAGATTACGACGTCAGATAATAATTTAGACAAAGTTGACATAGTTGCTATGATATCCGCCAACGCATAACTTTTCCCTGTAGGCCTAATCAACATCGCTCTTGTTTCCTTAAAAACATATTTACGGGTGAACGCATTAACGATGCTGCTTGTCCGTTTTGCTCTACATGCTGCTTTGCTTGCGGCAGTTGAGTCGAGTGGAAATTCTGCAAAATCGGCAGTTTTCACTTTGCTGCGCAATGATGTTCGTCCTAAAGCGGATGCGTTCAAATCTGCAAAGATATCGAGCAAATCTCAATGCGCAACGTATTGCCTGCTAAATCCAGATTGTAAGTCTTTCTATTTCGGTCATGGGCTATGCGGCTTATTAAATACCTTATACGTTAAAGATGATCCAAAGCTTGAGAAATCAATAGGTTTCTCTTACTATTGTTTCAAAAAGGATCAAGCCCCTAATTCTCCACAACCCACCACGATACCCAAAACTGATATCTAGACACACGCTAGTGTGTCGCTCCAAGTTAGGCAACAAACATCACAACAAACATCACATCACATCAATTGTCGTGGTTGTAAACCATTGTAGCGCGACGCCATTGTGTCAGTGTCTTATATCTTGAAGCATAGTTGGGCACATTTCAGGTACTTGGGGAAAAATAATAATGCGGTACAAAAGCTTAAATTGTGTTGAAATCGAGAGCAATGACCCACCTGACAAAAATTAACTCGTGTTTGAATGCCAGCTATGCTACTTTTCAATGCAAAATATGCCCCTCAATAACATTGAAAATGTGTTACTACCTAGCTAGCTAGTCCGCTCATCCCCATGTTAAATACCATAGGGTGATTATTCAACGATTCCGAGATAACGGGAAGGCTTCCAGCTATGAAATTGGACGAATGGGTGCACTACAGTACGAACTGCGTACTTTTATGGTTTGAAGCCTGGGGGCGTAACTGGGATGGCGTGGGAGGGAGCGTAAGTACGAAAATATTGTTATAACCATTGTTACTATTGTCGGCATCGTCTCTCATTGGACGGCCAAAGTTCCGACAATGGGAACGTGTTTACTGACGTACGTGCCTAGACACACACTAGTGTATCACAATAAATCTAAACAACGTTGTAAAGAAATTGTATTCACGTCCAATTCACGAAAAATAAACCAAGTGTAAAAACAAAGCAAAATAAACAAAGCCAAAAACTGGTAAGGAGGCCACCAAGGAGAGTGGTCCGGCCCCTCAAAGGAGTGATATCAACACACCAAGACTAACTAAATACAACAAATTACAACAAAATTAAAACCAAACCAAAAGCCAATAAAGAGGTGACTAAGTTGAGAATGGTTCTGCCTATAGGCAAAAGGTAGTAGCAAATTGTTGAAAACCGATTTCTTGTTGACGTGGCACTTTATTACACATCTGCACGGTAGTGGAGTTGAGTTAATACACAATTAAAAAAAAGGAGTGATATCATATCAAAAACCAAAACTGGTAAAAGGGGCCGGCAAGTTCCGAATGGTTCGCCCTTGAAAAGAGTGATATCAACACACCAAAACATTCGCCAACTTAATCGCACCGAATAATACTTTGGACGTTAAATGAAAACTTGAACATTGCTACCGAAAGTAGCAATGTTCTAGTTTTCATTTAACCTTCGAATTATTAAGCGGTGCGATTAACTTGGCGAATGTTTTGGTGTGTTGATATCACTCCTTTCAAGGGCCGAACCATTTGGAACTTGGCGGCCCCTTATACCAGTTTTGGGTTTGATATGATACTTACTACTATAGAAGACTCCACTACTAAGGAAACTACAACACCGGGAGCTATCATTATTCCAAAAGCCACAAATACACCACAAGCCACAACTGCTCCTAAAACCATTGTGGAAACTACTATTCCAGATGCAACTACAACTCCTCTTCTGACATCGACTGCTGCTTCAATGACAACACAAGGTAAATATAGTTAACTAGAGTATTGAAACAGTCACGGCCACTAAGCTACGCGGCCAGAGCAACAACGATATTAGGAGGTATAGACAATACGGTCATCACGAAATGATGACGCTGAAGATTTTGCTAAGTGACGGAGGCATGTTCGACAGTACAGACAGTCGGTAGAGCGCGGCATTTGGGGGTAGGTGGCGAGTTTTACTGATTGCTGACATCAGTTATAAAAGAGATGTTTTAGCCATTAACACACCTTCAAATTTAAATTAACAGAGAGAAATCGCTGTAAATAACATTAAGGGAAATTGGAAATTAGCCATCAGCGAAAATTATACACTAGAAATAACGTAGTTCAGTAAGCCACCTTTATGCACTTACGTTTCGTCGGAGTGGCATGACCCGGATTCGAACCGGCTACTCAGTTCGCCCCCAGATCAATTGCATAGCGCCTTAACCGCTATGGCCACATCCTCCACTGGCATAAAGATAACTCACTGAACACGTGCACAACGTGACCAGGACTCCATTCGACCGAATGTGCTCGGCCATAGGCAATGGAGAAGGAATACAAATCATACACTCATAAGGCTCAATAAAGGAGAAATAAATAGACATAAATCGAAAATTCAATAATTTATGTCTATCAATAATCAATAATTAGCCACCAGCCAAAATTATACGCTAGAAATAACGGGTTCAGTGAGTTATCTTTATGCCAGTGGAGGATGTGGCCATGACGGTTAAGGCGCTATGCAAGTGATCTGGGGGCGAACTGGGTAGCCGGCTCGAATCCCGGTCATGCCACTCCGACGAAACGTAAGTGCATAAAGGTGGCTTTCTGAATTACGTTATTTCTAGTGTATAATTTTCGATGATGGCTAATTTCCAATTTCCCTTCAAATGTAAGGCAGCCAAGCGCCTTCGCCTAATAAGGCATCTTAACGGGTAAAAAAAAAAAAAAGAGCCAAATAAACATTTTTCCAAAGCATTAAAATATAAACACACTCTTCCACATTCTGCATACATATTAAACATGTGAACAATAATGAGTATAGGTTCATTAAGTTGCCTACTCTTGGTAAGGTTGGTAAGAAGCTTGGCGAGATATTTAAAGGCAAGGCAAAAGTTGTTTACCACCATACGCAACAATTTGAAAAAAATTTTCCGTAGAAAACTTGAGTATGCGATGAAAGGTGGACTTGTTTACCGGGTAATGTACAAAGATTGCGGTAGCTTTTATTTACGAGAAGCCAGTAGAAGGTTAAAAAAAAAAAAGACTTATTTGTAAACAGAAAGGTGATGTTAGCGAAGGTACGACGAAACAAAATGCTATTGCTATATAGACATGCCTTGGAAATGGACAATAACATTGACATTCTTAACATTGTTAGTGTTGTTAAGAATGTCAATGGTTATTGGAAAAGCAAAATTTTTGAAAGTCTGTGCATTAAGGCCTGTGCTGGCCAGCTTTTGAATGGAAATGTAGTTATGGAAAATGTTGGCAACTATAATGGTATTTGGAGAATGTAACTGGCATTTCATTTATTCTACATTTTGCTTTTTCTCTTAGTTGATTGCGTTGTTCATAGATGGCGCCACTTGTCAATGATTTTTGTGGGTTTCCCCAGAGGGAGGCATTGTTGGTGGAATGCACTGGTTTGAATTTTAACAGTTAACGGTTTACACTTGACAAAATGAATAGTAAGTGTTGATTGTTCACATTTTTGGTATGTATGCAGAATGTGGGAGACTGTGTTTATATTTTAGTGCTTTGAAAAAAATGTTTATTTGGCTTTGTTTTAGTCTTCTGTACAGCCGTACCGGCTGAGAAGACTATTGCAACGACTTTGTCCGCCCTTCCGTCACCTTTTCCAACTTCGCAACGGTACCAGAAATTGACGACCACTGTTTACAACTGTTTCAGTGTCAAAAGTTATTTAAATAACATGGCAAATTAAAACATCTTTATTTCCTTATGGCTAATAGACTTCTTCGACGTAAATAAATTAAATAATAACATTTGATCGTCGAATTGAAATCCTAAGGATAACACTGCAGCCGTAAAAACAAAAGCATTTTAGCTTCGTTTAAAATAGTCTCGTCGCATTGTTGCATGAATGAATAGACTTACCGTCGAACCAGATTCTCCATTAGGCCTATCTGCTACTTATGATGTTAAAACTACAGTTTACAAAATTAGGCCTACAGAATGAAAATTAGGCCTAAAATCATGTTACCACGGCAACGTCAAGTTGCCACGCGTAGAGCTCTTGGCATCATCAACAGCGTCTCTCCCGTCACTTCCCTACTACCACTGATCTATATAAGGTACGTTGCACGTTACGTTGTAACATTAACTGTCTGCCCGCAATCTGCGTTAACTGCTACTTACGAAATTAAAGCTCCAGGTAAGAATTAAGTCCAAAAGTTGACAAATACGCTTAAAATTTCAAATAAGTTTAAAATCTAACACATTTTTAACCAGCAATTCTGATGGTTACTGCTTTTAGATTATATAATGAGATACCTGTTGCAATGCGTAATAGAGGTGTGCGCGCATCACCATTGGTAGTGGCCGAATTGTACAGAAGACCGGATGCGACTAGGCAGTCGCTGTAGCCGCTTGTTTCCTTTTAGCCCTGATGATGCCTTATTAGGTGAAAGGACATGGCTGCATTACATTTGAAGGTCTCTTAATGGTTAAAACTTCTCTTTTATTCTCCTTCAAGATATCATGATAAAAACATGTTTTGTATTACGTCAGTATTCAAAATAAAAAAAACAGTCAACAGCAACAAACAGCGGTAGTAGTTCTGGCTGCCAAACCTGTGGAGGCCAGTTCAAATCGTCCCCCACCCCCGCGTTAACCAATGAACTTACGGGACTTTATTTTTTTAAATCACTGGGATAAAGATAGGTTCTTAACTTGTACGGAGGCTTGTGTGGTTTTTCTAAGGTTAGAAACCAGCAAGTCACTGCTACTTTCTTTAAACCGTGTGCTTCAGTTTAGAGGTGTTTCCCAGCCTTCATTACGGAAAAAGCACTCAAATTTAAGAAACAACTTGGGATTCCCGTAATAACCTCGTTTTAAGTGCAAACTTTTAATATTTAAATTGGATCCGAAAAAACTCAACTAATAAAAAATAAAGGCTTACTGAGAGTTGTCCAGATAACAAGGACCGAAGATAAAACCCCTCCTTTGGTCTTTCAAGCTTCCATCTTTACATTTTCATGATTATCCTGGAAGTAGATTTGGTAATGAGAGAAGGGTATCCGGTTCAAGACAGGAAAGCCAAAGGCTCACAAGAAATAACTAAATACAGATGCAAACCTATTTACGTTGCCTTTTGGACTTATATGTCAGACTGCCTGAGCGGGGAATCGAACCCAGGACCTTTGGAACCAAAGGCCAAGGTCCTACCGCTGAGCCAGACTGACACTGCCTCAGTTCCGGTTCAGTTGGCCTTGCTCGAATTCCACAAGGCAGGGTCAACTTAAACAGCCGGAAACAACTATTGCAACCCCGTTTCCTGCGGCTTTTTTTCCCCCGTTGCTTTCTTTTCCTACGACGTTTTTCCTTTGACTTTTTTCTTCTGATTCTTTTACCTTCGGCCAGTTTTACAACGACGTTCTAAAATGCATTTCGATTTTTTTATCATTACTTTTACATTGTTTGCTATTTTAAACAACTATTGTTTAAAGACAAAGAACCTAAAATTATCCTTGAAGATGCAATGCACACCTCTAACCATCTTACACCTGTACCTCTAACAACAGCTTGTGCTACTGCAGACACCCCGGGTTTAGAGTGGAAGTTAAATAAAAAGAAAATAATACTACCCTTAGTGGTCTCCTAGGAAAAAAATAATATTTAAAAAAAAAACCTCAGTGGCTTCGTTATACCCTCTTCAGCTTTGTCTTCGGCCACGAGGCAGCATGCTACCAAACAATTTGGTGCCAGACAATTTAGTTTGGGATATTTTGGTGCACTGCATTTTGTACTCTATCTAGATATAATTCATGATTAGTTGCGGTTTCTGGTGTTATATGTGTAGCCGCAGCGAGCGATACACAGTGAGAGAGGCAGGGAAGTTGCATAGCTAATCACAGGCGTACAGTACAACCACTTTTTTGGGTACTAAGCTCTTTGGTATTACGCCAAAATGTCCTTGAGCCAAAATGTTCCAAACCGAAATATCCTAGAACTTGCTGGCACAGCCTTCTATTGATAAGGGGCCAGTAATTATTTATTGTTGCGGGTTATCGGAGGAAATTGAGTGAACCAAGACCCTTGTTCTTAACGCTGTTATAACACAACGCCATAAATTATGTTGTTTCAAACCAGTTTAATAAACGAACGCACCATTTTTTCGTAAGGTTGTCTACTGATGATTTACATAAACAACCTCAAATATTTTGAAATATTAATGAATATTCGTCTTCACAATACTTTAGGATTAGTTTGTGCTGTAGATGTTCACAGATGTTTAAATGCTTCAAAACGTCCCACTATAGTAACTATTTCAGATTGATGATGGCTGATCTGCCTTCCACAAATAATATTATTTATTTATTATTTTCATTATTTATTTATTAATAATAATAATACAACTTTAATCATTTGTACCAGGAGCGATATAAAAGGATGTGTCCATGATAACACTACTGCAGGTTCCATTTCTTGTTCATCGTCGCGACCCCATGTGGTCAAATTTGGAACGACTGAGCGTAACTATTTTCTCGGATAACACAGGTTAAAAATAAGCGAAATAGGTTTTAACCTAATGGAGAGATGAGGAAAAATACGACTCCGACACCGATTAATCCAGGCATGCAGCTCTTCTGTTTGCGACAGCGTTCCGCGAGCGTGAAGCGGCGAAGAAGATGGCCGACTGAGGCAGAAATTGCGTGTTTCGCTTCCCGACTCAATGTCAGTTCATGCACGTGCGGAAAACTGGTGCCTTTTTTGTGCTGCTCTGGTAAAATAAGATTCTAGTGTTGTTGAATCAACTGGCCTGTATCTGAGAAACGAAACAGACAGCTTCTCTCCTAGATGACTTTGTGACGAGAGATGGAATTGGATAGAAAAGCTGTTGGACTCATAAGTTGATGTATAGGTTAAATTTATCTACGAAAGGTTTTTCAACCTTTCAGTAAGGGTTGAAATCACTTGACATCTTGTGCTTTCAGATGTCTACTAATTTAGTTGGGCAGTCTGGCTAATTAATTTCTGACTAGCATTCCCTGAATAAAGAATGTTGAATAGCGCAGAGCTATTAACGTGAGGTTAATTTTAATAATTAAAAGTCAGTATCCCTAAAATTCCCTTGCCCAATTTTACTGAAAGTTTGAATATCAATAAGATTGGGCAAGGGGATTTTAGGGATATTATTTATCCACGAATCTTACATTATAAGGCAAAGTCTCATAGCAAAAATGACGTCAAGAACCTCCCAAGTAGCAACCCCAACAAAGAAAACGGGAAAGCGTGTCGTCAATCCTTTGGCCAGAAGTTGAAACTGGTACGTTGTTGTCTTGAAAAGTTGAAATTGGCATATTGTTGCCTCGAATAACAATGTGCTATGCGTGGTCATCTCAGGAACAAGTCTTAAATGATGCCATGAACGAATCACAGTTATTTTTCACACGGTGTAGATCACTCAAGCCAAAGAGATAAACTGGGAGTGTTGGGGGAAGAGGGGGCCCTGGACGGGGAATACCCCGTGTGTGGAGCAATGTGTCTGTTAGCCCTGCTCTTTATAAAATAAAGATATTGGGAGGGGGAGAAGGGGGACAATGCGTCTATTACCAACTGAAAACTGCAAAACAGCCATGGGCGAAAACAAAACCCCAGGAAAAACAAACCCCGGGTGTAGCCAGGTATATACGAATGCTAGTAAAGCATAAAATGCATATGAAAAATTGCAGTTGATTCAAACAATGGGTTCAAAGCAGATGACCGACAAAACAGTCAGATATTAGCACAGCCTGTGTGCTACTTTGCACCGATATTACTATAGCAACCAGGGATTTACTGGGCCATAATGTCTGCTACCTTATGTGTGCCGTATAAGGATTGTGTTTTTTCCATTAGCAAGTCCGTAAATTACATGCTGTCATAACTCATTTCAAGTGCATTACCTTAACTAATTGTCTCTGCATTGACATTTTGCCTGTAAACATATTTTCATCAATGAGAAGGCGTTGCCAGAAAGACATCAGACAAGAAAAAAAGACATTTAGCCAACTTAAACACAGGCTGATGTTAGTATTCCATTAATTCAGATAGAAAACAACAATTTAACGGTAATTACTGTACACTAATTGATCCAAAGTTTGTAATTGCGAACTTGCGTTTTTGGAGTTGATGTTTTTGTTGATGCTTCGGTTGCTTCCGCAAAGTCTAGTCAGCATCTCGAAACAAAGGTCTTGGCGTCACGATTCAGTAGGATCTTTCAAACAACACAACTATCCCAGACCATGAGGCGTTTTGCATGTTGTATGTTGGTGATCTTCTTATCTGTGGTGTCGACTGTGGCTGTATCAAGAGGTGGTGTTGCTAGCCTAATTCGCAAAGATGGTTGTCCTATAGCTGAGGCATCGAAGACATCGACAAGTATGACCGAAATACAATGTGCAATTTACTGCCAATTATCAGAAGGCTGCAAGTCCTTCTATGTTTACATCCACCAATGCGGCATTTTGCAAAGCCGTTACGCGAAGGATGATCCTAATATTGAGAGCAATTCTGGTTGTAGCTATTACCATTACAACCGCATAGATAATGCTGCAACTTCTATCACTTCCAGAACTTCTACGCCAATGTCAACACTGATTCAAAGTGGAACTACTGGTAACTTGCCATTGTCTACATTGGTTGACACCACTTTGGTCCATACAACTACTTTGGCAACGGTAACAATATCTACGCCCGTGACCGCGACTGCAGGTAAAATCCAAATTATCATATATTTTAAAGAGCAGGTAAAATTAAAACTATAATAATTTTCATAACTGAAGGGGATTCAAAATTCACACCACAATAATTTTTATAATTTGAAGGGCAGGTAAAAGTCAAGCTATCATAATTTGTATAAAAAAATGGCTAAAATTCAAACTATTTTATTTCTATCAGACAGGTAAAATTCAACCTATTATAATTTTTACAGAGCAGGGAAATCCAAGCTACTATTATTTTCGTAAACGAAAGGCAGACAAAAATAAAACTATCACAATTTTTAAGAGCAGTAAAAATCACAAAACATTATAAGTTTTATAACTGAAGGACAGAAAGTTCCAATTTGCTATAATTTTTAAAGAGCGTGTAAAATCCGAACTACAATTATTTATATAAGTGAAGGTTGAATAAAATCCAAACTATTATAATTTTTATAACTGAAGGTTAGGAAAGTCCTAACTATCGTAATTTTTAAAGAGCAGGTAAAATTCGACCTGCTGTTATTTTTATATCTGAAGGGTGGGTGAAACACAAACTATCACAATTTTATAGGGCAGGTGAAATCCATTCTATTACAATGTTGATAACTGACGGAGAGGTGAAATTCAAACCATTATAATTTTTAAGGAGCAGATAAAAACCGAACTCTTATAATTTGTGTAGCTGATAGGCATCCAAATGCATGAGTTTTTAGTTAGTGGCGCAAATAATAACCGAGTTACATATCTTTAGATCGAGTTCGGAATGAAACGAACAAGCGTTAATCTCGTTCCATTCTCTTGTGAGGTACGGTTAAACAAAGACAGCAACAAAGAGTTAACACCGAGGTTCAGGAACTTTCTGGATGATCGACGATTATCAATCTGAACTACGAGAATAAACTGTTCTCCATCATGAGTTCCTCAGACATTTTTGTTTTTACTGAATGCAAAACTGGAGCACACTTAAAGTACATCGTCTTAGCTATAGCATCGAAATGTTAGTTCTCGGCCAATCCATGAGTACAATTTCGCAAATATGTTTGTCATCAAGGGGTTAATTGTTGAACCTTAGGAATCTCTTTTAAACTATACTATACTGTACTATACTATACTATACTACACTATAGTGTACTGTACTATGCTACAGCTGCTTCCCAGAAACCACGTCAATGGTTGTCATGTGCAGGAAAAAAGCCCAACGCTTCTCATATTTTGAATGCCGTGAGGACATTAGCGTGCAGTATCATTTTACTGGTTTGGTGAAATTGTTAACCCTCAGGTCATTTCGTTTAAACTGTACTATATATTCTACACTATACTATACTAAATCAGCTACTCCCGAGAAGCCAGTCACTGGTTGTCGTGTGCAGGAAAAAAGCCCAAATCATCTTATATTTTGAGTGCCGTGAGAACATCAGACTCCAGTAGCATCAGTACCATAAATGTTTTACTTTGTGAAACTGATGGCAACAGTTACAGCAGTATGGAATACGGTTAGTGGTCAAACAATACCAACATGTGTAAACAAATACAGATGCAAACCTATATCCGTTGCCTTTTGGACTTACTTGTAAAACTCCGGTAGTACTTCGGCCTTTGGTCCTAAAGGTCGAGGGTTCAATTCCCACTCAGGCAGGCTAACATAAGTCCAAAAAGAAACGGAAATCCCTTTGCATCTGTATTAAATAACAATTATGGAGCCCATTTGGTTTTCCTTCCTCTTTCCAACACGTGGCAAAGAACACGGCATTTCTAAATGAAAAAAAAATTAACAAAGAACAGATGAACAATGAAAATCATGCACAAGGTTTTTAAAAAATTGTAAAAATATTTTTTAAGTACAAGGGCGGATCACATATTTGGCCAGGTTCATGGAATCTTTCTGGGAAATAGTATGGTTTTTTTTTTTGTTTTTTTTTTGCCTCGTGCCATACCATTACATTTTGCAGTGGTATCACTGACGCATTAACTAAAGGCCTGTTCAGTAAGTTGGACGAGAGAACCAAAAGAGACCAGTGCTTCACCATTTCATGCCATATGGTTGTGAGGAAATCTCATCCACATTTTTATGCGTGAGGAAAAATTTGGCACAACTTCGTGCGCTAAGGACATGAAAAAAAATGTAACTATATTTACATGATTGATGGACTCGAAACGAGGTACATACCTTTGAACTGTAAATGTAATCATTGATATTTTTGTTTGCAGAATTGTTTCTTTCACAATAACAAAAACTTTTAGCAGGCAGAACTAATAGTTTTTAAACTTTGAAAATTTAAGATCACTATACATTATTTCAAGAAAATGTTTTCCCTATATCGGCATTTCACTGTTTTAATAGAAATAAACTAGCTGTACCCCCGGCGTAACATACGTCGGCGAGCTGGTCCCTGCATACCTGAGCGTAACACCTTAGTGGGCCCCGGTTTCCCCTATTGTGTGGTCTGAATATCCCCATCTCTGCTCCCTCTTTGAAACCCTGCTGATTTGTGTTATGGAAGTAAATGTTTATTTTCAACACCCTCTCCCCTTCCCCCTCCCGCTCTGCCCCCTCGCCCTCTTTCATTGTAGTGCATAATAATGATGAATTTGCTTGCCCAACCTAAGCGTATTATATATATATATATATAGATGCATTATCGGTTATTCGCTTCTGTACAATCCATCGTTCGTTACAAGTTAAAGGTGATTCACTTTGTCACGTACAATGGTTCGAACAGAAGCGAGTAATCCATAATACATTTATTTGTATTAAAACAGTGAGGTGCCCCTGTAAGGAAAACATTCTATCTTGAACGAGAGTATAAGCATTCGAATGTTGCTAATTGTTATTTTCTTCCTTAGGATCCAAGGAATATTTCTACTATTCAGAAAAAAAGAGCTTTGACGATGCCTTGGTGGACTGCCGGAAGAAGCACTCACGATTAGTTTGTATCCATGACGACGTCACCTGGCAAGCAGTCTTGAAGATCATTAAAGACAATGGCGCTGACGCCCCCTTCGGCCTAGGAATGACTTGGATCGGAATGAATGGGACAGTTGTTAAATCAGGAAGCCAATTCAACATGGTGTGGGCGGATGGTCAGATCCAAAACGAGAACAGCGCTTACGCCCAGTGGGGTGGTTCCAATCCAGATATTACTGACGAGAAATCATGTGGGGTGGTTTTTCAGTCCACTTGGAATGACGCTAAATGCTCTGGAGGAACGGCCAATTACATATGCGAGCAACCATAAAAGGGTGTTCGACTTCACTACCTACTTGATCTAGATGTAATGATCGTAAGGTATCCGCAACTAATAAAATATTTAAGCAATGATGAAACCATGAGTTGGATAGGTTAGGAGAGTTAGGGACTTCAGAAACGCTATAGAGAGAGGAGTGCCTGTTCACCTAATCTTAACTGTGTGGAAAAACTGTCCTAACTTGAATTTCCCATAAAATTTGTTCGACGAGAGCTGTTGCATTGTGAACTGCATTGTTTCGTATGCCCTAGTGTACATTCGTTAACTCGAATAATGTAACTGCTCCATTTCGGTGAATAATGTGAATTCCTTTTGCAACTGCTGTGTTGTGTGGAAAAACTGTCCTAACCTGTATTTTTCCCTAAAGATTTATTGACACGAGTTGTTGAGTTTTGTTTCGCAGTTTTGCATTTTCCATCTGCCATACTATACATTTTTTAACTCGATTAATAAAACTGTTAAAAGTTTTTGAATAAAGTGAGGAATCCTATTGCGATGGTTATATTGCGTGGGTCTTAACCTGTATTCCCTTCACGATTTGTTTGTTTGCTTCGTATTTTTTCATTCCGCATCTACCGTACTATTCACTTTCCAACTCGATTAATAAAACTCCCTTAAATATTTTGTGAAAAATGTGAGGAAAACTGCTGTGATTGTCATAAGGCCTATTGAGTGGTGGAAAAAAACATTCTTAACCTTACAATTTGTTTGCACGAGTTGTTGCTTTGCTTCATATCTTTGCATTCTACATCTACCATACTATACATGTTTTTAAACTCAGTTAATGAAAATGTACTATTTTGTGAATAATGTGAGGAATCCTTTATGATTGTTATATTGTGAGGGGAAAAACTGTAATAACCTGTATCTCCCCCCCCCCCCCCAAATTGATTGACGTGATTAGTTGCACTTTTATGCATTGCTGTATA
This sequence comes from Lithobius niger, assembly GCA_023313725.1. NCBI lineage: Eukaryota > Metazoa > Arthropoda > Chilopoda > Lithobiomorpha > Lithobiidae > Lithobius > Lithobius niger. The sequence goes on along the minus strand of JAHWFP010257751.1, from coordinate 13,840 downwards.
CTGCATCTGCACATCTGTTAACTTAAATAATAAAACTATGACATTTTTTCTGAATGATGTGAGGAGAGGAATCCGGCTGTGCTGTGTGGGAAAAAATTGTCTTAACCTGCACTCCCCCCAAAATTTGTCTGGGTGATCTGTAAGATTATGTTTTATTGTTGCATATTGCCTGCTTTATTATAAGTTTGTTAACTTGACTAATAAAACATTATTGTGTGAATAATACTCCTGCAATAAAGTGTGGTGTGAAAAAATTATCCTAACCTGTATGCTCCCCCAAAAACTGCTTGACGCGAGTTGTTCCGTTTTTGTAGTATATTGTTGCGTGTTGCATCTGCCATAGTGCACATTTGTAAAGTCGAATAATAAACCATACATTGTTGTGCATGTGAATAATCCTATTGCAACTGCTGTGTTGTGTAGAAAAAACTTTTCTCGCTTCCATTCCCCCAAAAAATTGTTTGCTGAGAGCTGTGTCATTTCGTGTTAAATTTTGTGAATAACGTGAGGGAAAAAACGGTCTTAACCTGTATTTCTTTCACGATTTGTTTGACACGAGTTGTTGCAGTTTGTTTCATACAAACTTTTCGTTTGGATGTCTGTCAACTCGACTAATAAAACTGTAATATTTTTTGTGAATAAACCTAATGAAACTTGTGTGTTCTGTGGAGAAAACTATCCTAAACTTTATTTCCCAAAAATATCCTTAGACGCGCGTTGTTGCGCTTTACGTGAATTGCATTGTTGCATATTGCATCTGCGATACTGTACATTTATTAACTCGACTAATAAAACCATTACATTTTTGGGAATGTTTTCCATTGTGTTATAAGGTTGTATTTTGTGAAGAATGTGGACTGGTACTAATAACATACGTCTTCTACGCAAATGTCCACTTTTGAAACGTGTTGTGATGAGATTGGTCATTATTTGTGGTCCGAAGGCGAAGAGACAGCGGAAATGAAAATGTGATCATCAAGTTTCCAACGACCCCCTTCAAACCCCTCCAAAAATCACGAAAAGTCCAAAAATAATGTGACCACCCAATGTGGCATGCATTTTGTATGCCTATTGAGACTCTTCAGATGATTTCCTGTAGCCCGAATTATGTAAGTAGCACCTCACACCAACAAGTTACCACCAAATGAAAACGTGTCTCGTTTTTAACAAAAGGACAAGGTGGAGTTAAAAGTGTTGTATAAAACACTAATATTCCTTACACCCACCTTGCGTCCAATTTCACACAAGTATGCTGAACACACTGTTTGCTTATATGCCCATATCCCTAATATAGTCAGAAACTGACAGACTGAAGATTGAAGAAGCTGAGACTCGGAACCAAGGCTGTTGTAGAAAATTTACTGAAAAGACTATGTTAGTCTTGATGCTGACAGCTTCAAACCCGTGTAAACATTCGCATCATGGGGAGGATCTGCAGGCTTGGGGGGCCCCCCCCCCAGAAACTGAGGCGTTAGAAATTCTGACTGTTGAGAAGTGTCATTTTTAGTTGCAAAAATGTCTTCCTCCCGTTTGGTTAGTTTTATTTTTGTGATGCCCCTCCTTGACGGAGCCTACCGAAAAAAAAAATGACTGGTCCGCTATCAAACTAATGTATTCAAAAGTAATTCACTAAAAATTTATTTTGTATGGGGTTATCTTGGTTGCAAACTGATCGTGTTGTCACAGCCGATCACGGTATCCTCAGCGGCGTAATTTGGCAACATGCAGCCTGTAGGCAGTCCCTTGTGTCCCCCTTCCATACCCCAAGACCCTTGCATTCGAGGTGCGATGCAGAATTAAACAGGGGCTGTATGGGTGTCTCCAGTGTTGTTACGTTGCTTCTATGCGAAATCGGCCGTATTTTGGGACACAGCCATTCCACATGCTGAAGAATTTGTGATTATCAGACTGTTTCTCTTCTTGAAAGTGAACAATACAGAATATCCAATCTGGGAAACTTCGCCCAACCTCCAAGTTTGGTAACCATTGGATTTTGCCCACCTATCCCACCCAGCAGTGACGGCAATGGGTATGCACAGTAACGTTTATATCTACTAACATATTCATGCGCTAGAGCACTTTTCATCAAGATGGCTTCAATTTATTTTGTTACACCCATACCACAGTTTCTTCTTACCGAACCGTAAGTCTTGAGCTTGAGCAGGGGTCACGTCTTGTGCAATGGTTCGGTACCACAGTTGAGGATACCTGTTTGTGGAAGCACAGACTCGAAATCCATTGCTTAAGCACGGATCTGAGAACACTTGTATGCTTCCACTGCTGCTCTCAGGCACCGACTTGAGACTATAGCATAGCTTCAAGTCAAATGTCAAGTCTCGTCTGGGGTAAACTTGAGCACGCTATTGCTGGCGATGGACGTATTTTAGCTGGAAGAATGTCTGGAACAAGCGGAACTATTCCACAGTTGTGTAAGATTGTTAAGCCTTCCTCATGTAACAGCGAAATTGTGCCGATACAAATCCCGTGTCCTACAGCCTGAATGTTGCGTCATCCACAGATAAATTCAGCACGAACATCGTATATTACAGCTTGACTGTCCAACATCCCCACATATCCGGAGCTCCTCCTTCACTTAGGCTATCTCCCCTATTTTATTTTATTCCATGTTTCCTGTTTCGTATTTAGTAAGAAAATTTAAAGTGTACTGAAGTGAAGTGTTTTTTCTTCCCTGTACGTTTGGCCATCTTTTTTTTGGCCTACTTTAAGTCGATGTTAGGAGATTTGTTACACGTTATCCCGGCTACCATTCCCCACTGCTTCACCAAGGGAATACCCAAACATTCAATGGGCAATGCACTTTTTTATGGCATGGGGCTCACAAAAGACCTAACAAGTTCGTTTGGTTGAATCTGACTTAAATTCAAGCGAATACCATTTTTACCACAAGAGCGAACGTCCATTAGCAGCTAACGTTAAGGACCAGAAATATTTCAAAGTTCCAACGACTAAGAATGATAGGACCTCATCAGGCCTCACCAGATTAGGCTTATTGGTGGAATCCTGAAACCAGATTAAGACGACAAATGAGAAGATACATTCGTCTAAGGCGCTCAGTCCCACTGATTTTACTGAACAAGAACAAAACAGATTATAACTTGCATGCATGCACAAAAGTACAAGTATGAGCATTATGTTACTTGCTATCGGCTAAAAATATTCAAAGATGGAAATCAAGTCGATCAACAATATTGATTTGCCCTTTGAGTAAAACCAGAATTAAAGTAAAATCCCAGATCACGTTTGACAATTAACTTATAAAATCAGAATTGAAAGGACTTACACGTACAGTGGTGGCAGCAGCTTTAGTAAGCCATACTCGTGAAAATATAATCATACAAGATTTATAAGTTTTCCAAAATTAACATTTCATATTTCGATTTTTTTTTAAATTATCTTTAACATTGTCATTTTTTAATTGTTTTTTTTTTGTTCTGAATATTTTTTATTTTCAATTTATTGTCCAGTGTGTGACTGCATTATTATGTAATTAATTAATAGACACGTAATTATTTTTCTTTGTTTGGCCACTTACACTATTTTAGGATCTGAGCTACTAAATAACCATGGTCTTAAAACATCTTTGTCTGTTTTTTATTGTGTTTGAAAAAACTTCCATCGTCTTCATTCTGGGTTAAAAAACGACTTTTCCAGCATTTATTAAGGAGTAAGTAGACAAAAACCCAGCAACATTGGAAGGCCTTAAAATTAGAATAATATATGCTAAAACTTATGATAGATTTAAAACGAGACGTGCACAGAAACAAAATTTCACAAATCAAAAGTTTAAACCTCAAGAAGAATTAAGAAAATATCTTCTGAAGTGGCGATGGCGTATTTTGTTGCTAAATTATCCCAATTCATCACAACTGCAAATAGTGCAAACCAAACAAAAAAATTATTAACTAGAAACACAACGGATCAGGTGCAACAGGAAGAAAAATAACTAAAGTACATACTACTGTAGGAAACGTCAGTAATTTCCTAAACTTTTTCAAATAACTGCTAAAATTAGCAGTAGACTGAAACTTAAAAGAACACATGCACTGAAACAAAATTTCCCATATCATTTGACCTTAGGAAGAATTAAGAAATTATCTTCTCAAGTGACGATGTCATACTTTGTTGCTAAATTATCCTAATTCATCACAACTGCAAATAGTGCAAACCAAATAATAAAATTGTTAACTAGAAACAGAACGGATCAGGCGCAACAGGAAGAAAAATAACTAAATTACATACTACCGTCAGTAATTTCCTAAACTTTTTCTAATAACTGCTAAAATTTGCAGTAGATTGAAACTTACAAGGACACATGCACTGAAACAAAATTTCCCAAATCATTTGACCTTAAGAAGAATTAAAAAATTATCTTCTCGAGTGACGATGTCATACTTTGTTGCTAAATTATCCTAATTCATCACAACTGCAAATAGTGCAAACCAAACAATAAAATTGTTAACTAGAAACAGAACGGATCAGGTGCAACAGGAAGAAAACAATAACTAAAATATATAATACTGCATGAAACATCAGTAATTTCCAAAACTTTAGCTGTTGACCTTGCAAACACAACTGAAGTTCAATGTTTTCTTGCTTGTATTTTAGTTCAGACTCCTGTAGAGTCTCCCTTTCGACAAACAAGCTTAACAAGTTCTGACTGCAATCTATTCGAAGCTGATTAAAGGCGTTTGTGGTTCTTAGCAATAACTGTGTCTTTTCCGTAAACTGGCAACGCAGTTCCTCATTTACTTTGCTTCTAATACTATTTTGTTTTTCAAGAAATGAAATCTTCTGCCACGAACGACCCAACACCAGCTTCAGGTTATCTTTCTCTTCCTCTAATTTCTGTAATGCACATCTCAGGCCATCATTCTCACCTTCTAATTTGCACACCGCAAGCTTCAGGTCGCCTTTATCTTTCTCCAATTTGCACACCGCACGTTGGTGTTCTTGAATTGTTGCCTTCAATTTTTCGTCACAAGCATCCTGAATCTGTGCAAGCAAGTTTGGAACCTCTTGTAACGCGTGCTCTTTCTGAGTTACGAGACCGAGGAGATGGTTATTTTCTTCTTCCCTGCTGCAAAGTTCTTCTTTGAGCACAGCGATTCTGTCTTTGAGGATTTGCTCTTTAGCGGTGGGATGTTTGATTAAGATGTTAATTTTCTTGTTAAGGGTAGATCGCACTCGGTCCTTCTCACTTTCGCTCTTGGTCAGCTTTTCCTGCAACTCTTTTATTTTTTCATTAAAGTTTTCGGTTGGGTTCTCTTCGCAATGCTCAATGTATAATTTGTCAATTTTCACCTTACATTCTTGACGACAGTTTGGACACGTCTTCGATTTTACCCACCATTTGTTGAGGCAAATTCGATGGAAGGTGTGGCCACAGGACACCGCAGAGATGTCTTGCTGTCTGTCTTGCCGTTTTCTGAACAGCCTGTCGGTACAAATATTGCAAATGGCTGCCATACTTCTCTAACAATGACAGTCTAATCATGAGACTAACTTAGTTACATGGTGTCCTACAAAGAAGAGACAAAACCAGTCAGTACACAGATAGTTATATTGAACATGGTACAGAGTAAAAGAGTAACACAAAGAATGCAGTTGCATACTGCATACTTGGGAACAGAATTATACACAACTGAATCCATATCCCTGACATTCCCGGATCAGTTTTGTTTTATTGCCCAAATACAGTAATATATCTCGGGTACTGTGCAATTTAAGAAATTACTAGGCCTATTCAGTGGCTGTTTAATGCATGATTTAATACAACAAAGTGTAATACAAGTACATTACACTGTAGCATTGGCCTACCTCATCCGTATACAAAAATGTAATCTTTCGTACAAATGACGAATGGTAGAAACCCTACTAACTTTGGTTCGAGGAATGGATCAAGCAATTGTTGCTTGAATTGTTTTTTCCAGTCATTTTCTAGACAGTGCTGGAATTACCCGTACTGTTACCATGATGTCACGATGTTCACGTTGTGACCTCATGCACGCGCACAGCTGAAATGGTGTCACTTCCATACATTTCACTTTTGACTGCGTTGCTGACACTTTTTTCTCGTCAACTAAATTTTTAAGAAATAGAAAAACGTGCTAAATACTAAAATGTCTACACGCAGATACTAAAAAAACGTTAAAAAAGGAGAAATATTTACATTTGCCACTTCCCTAACTAGGTTACAACATCTGAGACGCCTTTATTACATCCCAGAATATCAAGGTTTACGTGAACCCGGAACTGATAATTGCACTTTCACAGTTCAATAAATGGCAGCAGTAACACCTCTTAGTCTAACTGCAAAATGTTGCACAAATACTTTAAAAAAATATGCCCAGCAGTCTGCAAAGTAAATGAAAATTTACTTCACGTAATGCTGTAAAATAAAGAATGAAGTAAATGAAATGTGGTGCACAACCACATTTTCAACCCAACACTAATAGCAGTGGTGATGAAAATAGGCATAGTTGGGAGAGCCGTCCCGAAGGAAAAAGATGTTAAACTCCTTGTTCAACCTTTAAAGATTAGCAGCAATATTAAAAAAAACAGGACATGAATTAAAAGGCAAAGCAGCACTGACAAGAAGACTGGCTAAGGCCTTGTTGGCCTAGGGTTACCGTGCAGCTGAAATGAGGTACAGGCTTAAGTACGGGTTCAGTGCATGGCGAGGCTTGATTCCCACCAGACGAGGGTTACGACCTTGGCTAGGCTTGGGCAGGGTTCCAAATCTTTGACAGATGGACTGCAGGGCTAAACAGAAAAAGCAATCCGAGAAGCAAAAAGGAGCAGCTTTGCTTCCAGCTCAAATACTCGTTGCCAAAACGGTTTATTCCACATCCTGGAATACGGATCTTTGACGAGACCAAAAACTAAGACTCTTGGCTCAAGTGAAAACAGAGAAAAGCAAACATGTCTAGTCTTAACAGAATAACAATATAAAAAGTGCTCTCTACAGGCCTATATACAAGTATGGAAAAACTTACATCTAGCGAGTATACTTAAGTACACATCACTTGAAACAACTCAAAAGTGTACCAAGGGTGCCTCAAACATGGCGGATCCTGAGGCTGAATGTCTCTGCGGCTCATGACATTGAGGCTTGGTTCCTGGTAAACAACTTCGTAGGGTTTAAGTTGCTTCCAGTGAATTTGCGACACATTCCCCACCAAGCGAGATCTTTCCACCTGTCCTTGCAAATTCTGAAGTAGCACTCTTCCTCGAACCTCCACGCTACGAAAGGAACTTGCGTTGGGTATGTCTTCAGACGTCAGGAGCGTGCATCTTGAAAAGGAAAAAAAAAACAGCTTTCTAATCTCCAGTGTTAGCTTGACTCCCACAAGTGACAGTCACGTAGCAACTGCAGAGTTCTCAGATGATGAAAATATGAAGAAAATGATTTCTTTTGGGGTTGCTTGGAATTTAGTCTGACCAGGGCTTCATGAGACTAGAAAAGTCAAATATATCTTTATATGTCCTAAAACACCTTTCAATTTTGAACGGTAGAGACGCATTGCGACACATAGCCCTCATCTTTACGAATTTAAATGGTGAATCGCCACATCTCACCTGCCGGAATCCAACAGCGAGGCCAAAAAGTTGCTCGACGAGTCCTCCCTCCCACTGTGCCTGAATTATCTAACTCCCAAAATGATGCTATGCGTTCATCCAGATTTTCCATGGCACCCTTCTCTAGAATAGTTAGCACAGAGACAGTGGTAGAAGTTTGCCCATAAAACAACGTACTTCCTTCCATCAAGCATTCGAAAATGCTCTCCGTTGCCATTAGCCGCGACGACAACTTCTTCATGTGACCTGCCACGACACGCCAGTAGTGATAGGCGCCAATCAGAAAATCCACTAACACAACTTCCACTGGGCCCATTAGCTGCGACCAGTTGCAAGGATATTTACTTCTTAGAAAGTTCTCTATGTGACCTGTGTCCCAGCGTAATGCTTGTACAAAAAGCTGAACCTGATTACTACCCAGAACTGTGACTGGTACACGCTGGCATACCTCCATGCTTCTTCTGCATGCCTCCAAACGAGTGTACAGTTAACTTTTCACTTTCTGCCACAGCTAATCCCAACTTCCGTACAGTATGCTTAGTAGTGATGCATCTCTCACTGCCTTCATTGATTACATTACGACCTGCTCTAGACCGCTGACTCCTTTAATCCACAAACGCATTGCTCGAAATATGGCTACACCAGTTTTTGTGTCTTCTCGTATCTTCGCATTGCCGCTTGCAGAGACAACCAGAGATTAGGCTGAGTTATATTACTTGGCACTGCTGGTTCAGGTGCGCTTCTGAACTCTACTGGTCCTGATGCCCTTGAATTCGAGCTCCGTTTAGCATGACCACTAGATTCTGTACGTTTTGGACAGAGGAGTGTATGGTGCGGCTGACTGCATGAATGACGTACTAAGTTAGCTGAACAGGCCCTACTGTCATGTTTTTGGCAAAACATCTAGTGCACCATTGCGGCCACTGTAAGGCGCTCCTTCTGTCTTGATTACTGACAAATTCTTTGCAGCTAGTGGAGGTGTGAGAATTTTCTTTGCAAAAACAACAATAGGGCTACCTACGGAAAACCTTGCTGTTTTTTTTCCTTGAGTAGATACCAAAGAGGAAGCTGAGCCGTCGTTTGAGCGCACTTCTTTCCTTGACTCTTTGTTTTCTTGCTTGACTTTGCTTGCTATTACTTGATTTGACAAACGTTTCACCCCTTTCGCTAGTGATGAGAAATATTCTCTCGATATTTAGAGTTCTTTCTGTATGAATTTACGCAACTTGTCTACATCTACATTGCCGATGCTTCCGTGTTCCCTATTCCATTCGGCTAAGATCCTGACCGGAAGGGAACATATAATAAACTTGATTAAACCAATTATAGTGAGAGTCGATTAGTTTTCCCTTGCGAATACAGCGATCGATATGGCTACTAATTGTCTAACACGTGTGAATAATTACCCCTCCTAAGAATACAATCCTAACACCCAAATGATTTCTTGGCCGCGGTTCCACGACGCGTATGCAACCGTAAAACCAGTGGTCACTTGCATTTCTAGCTTTTTTGCATCAATTCCCCATACATGTTTTGATCAACTGCGTCGGATGGCATGGCGGCGCGCACCTCTCAATTAAAGACGCGCCCACTACGATTCTTCAATCGGTTTCATTTTAAACTGTAAGTTTAATTAAACCACTAGTGAACTGAATCAACATTAAAAGTATTCAGCACCGTTTGGCAGTTTTACGAAACGGGAAGCCTCCAAACCATTTAGTCTGGGCGTTTTGAACATTTCATTTATCCGACTGCCACGTCGCACGACTGATAAGGATGAACTATCTACTATCTAGATAGCACAGTCATTGCCCAAAAGTAGTTTTATGAATTTTCGCCCCCCACCATCCCCTGACAACAAAAAAAAAAATGTCATACAGTACAAGTTGTTTTAAATATTTCTCCATCCCCCTCCAAAAAAAAGTCCTAAGCATTAAAGTCATGAACGATTGTCCAAACAAGTAGCCTAAGTCTATGCTAATTTTGCATGCCGACATGACTATACAAGCTTGTTATCCAGTTCGTACGAATCTAGATCAGAGGAGCCGCGTGCCTACGTCAGTGATCGGTGCTATAATTTGCCATTCATTGGTCGGTTTGTGGTGACATCAGACGCTGACGAAGGCTACATAGTTCCTAGTAATTGGTCGTGGATGGATGACGTCAGTCGGTCGGCTGAAGAAAAAATAACGAACCTCGTACGTTTGCTGCGAACAAAAATCTTTGATTATTTCTAGTGTACGATTTCCCTGGCGGAATCGAGCCATTTTCGAACTTAGACCTAGAAATGTGCCACAGAATCTGTGTGCAAAATTTGACAGACATCCGATAATTCGTTAAAACGCTACAGCGTAAACACACAGACAGACACCCAGACAGATAGACAAACCGTTCACATAAGAGTTTAATCGACTCTAATAACTGGACATAACTGTCCTACTTTTTTTTTTTTTTTTAGCTGCGCCAAAGAGATGCCTTAATTGAACTGCCATGTCCACGAAGTCTTGAAATCTTGTTGCCTGGTGAACGAAACTTCCACAGACTACTTTACGGGCTTACTAGAACGAAACTCCTGGTGAGCTGATGAATGTGACTGAAAGGACGGCCCGACAGGAAAGAGATATAACTTCGTTCAATCTTCAAAGATTAGCAGCAATATTCAAAAACAGGACATGAATTACAAGGCAAAGCAGCAATGATAAGAAGATCGGCTATAGCCTTGTTGGTCTAGGGTTACCGTTCAACTGAAACAAGGTCAACGCTTAAGTCCGGGTTCAGTGCATGGCGAGGCTTGATTCCCACCAGACGAGGGTTTCGACCTTGGCTAGGCTTGGGCAGGCTTCCTAATCTATGACAGCGTACTGCATGGCTAAACAGAAAAAGCAAGCCGAGAAGCAAAAAAAGAGCAGCTTTGTTGTTTCCAGCTAAAATACTCGTTGCCAAAACGGTTTATTCCACATTCCTGAATACGGATCTTTGATGAGACCAACTAAGCCTCTTAGCTCAAGTAAAAACATAAAATAAAGCAAACATGTCTGTCTAGTCATAACACAATAACAACATAAAAAGCACCCTCTACAGGCCTATACCCAAGTAAGGAAAACATATAGCGAGTATACTTAAGTACACATGATACAAAACAAGAGTGCACCAAGGGGTTTAAGCTGCTTCCAGTGTATTTGCAACAAGTGGTGTGCACAGGAGGGGGAGGGGGGCACTGCCCCTGCCCTTTTCGGAAAAAATGCCCTTTTTATAAAACAAAAATATACCCTATTTTGGTTATTTGAACCGATAAACGCTGGTGCTGCAGCCAGAGAAAGGGGCCTATAGTCTCCGCAGCCTATCTTGAGTTCGCCCCAGAACGAACACACATAATCGATTGTATGTTTTTGGTAGCAATGTGCCTTGTTAATATCCAAGACGGTTACAAAAACAATGGCGGCCGTCGATTAAAGCCGCTCCTACCAGGAAGACATAGCCGCTCATAAAATAGGACTCAAGATACGCTGCGGACACAATAGACACCTAAAAAGGGTAAAAAGAAGGCTAGGAAAGGGACATAATAGGGTAAAAAAGTGAAACATGCTTAAAAAAATGGTAAAAAAAAAGACTGACGAGCAAAAAAAAAAAAAACCCCAAAGAAAAAGAAAAAAAGCGTCCCCTTCTACGAAAGTTGCCTCTGCCCTCTAGGTGGTCTGTGCCCTCACGCTACTGACTAATAGGTTCAAAGATTACATTGAATTATTAAAAAAATTTCAAGTTGACAAAAATTCCGACACAAGGGGAGCCTCAGCAATGTGCATTCTGGATTCAACTCATAACTGGCACAGCTAGCCACAAGCTCATACCAAAGTCCCCTTTAGTTTTAAATTAAAAAAAAAAATTACGATTCTGTCCGTTTTTAAGTTGTGCCTGGTTAAGATATGATTAAAGACGGGGAAGCCAAAAGCTCACAAGAAATAACTAAATACAGATGCAAACCTATTTACGTTGCCTTTTGAACTTGTATGTCAGACTGCCTGAGTGGGGAATCGAACCAGGACATTTGGAACCAAAGGCTGAGGTCCTACTGCAAAGCCAGACTGAAACGGCCTAAGAGCCGATGGAGTCTGGCTTCGCGGCAGGACCTCGGCCTTTGGTTCCAAAGGTCCTGGGTTCGATTCCCCGTTCAGGCAGTCTGACATATCAGTCCAAAAGGCAATGTAAATACGTTTGCATCTGTGTTTAGTTACCTGGTTAAGATAGACATTTTACTTGCAATTGGACTCATGGCATTCTTGTGTTATTTGTAATTTGTTTTTACTTGCTACTCTTGACAAAGGCTCTGAGATGAGCCGAAATGTCAAATTTTTATGTATATTTTTGCACTTTCCAGCTTTTACTTTGCAACATTCTTAATCATATCACTGTAACACAAGGCCAGGACGCGAGCAAATGTGTGGCAATGCATCATTCCATCGCAAAACACGAATTCACATGGAATTACTCCTCCATCATACGTATCTAAAATTCAAGATGAGACAACCATCGGAGAGCTCTAGAAGCCATTGCCATTGGGAGGAATGTCCTTTTAAGAGAAATGAAATTTATTAGGATTTACAATTTGTCAGCAAATTTTCCTAGTAATCTTCATCCTGATCCATGGTCACACAAGCCCACATATTGAAACTTGTCCCGAATTTGAATTTTCAGGAAAAGAATGAATTCAAAACCCGATTCTGAAAACATATTTTTCTGCTCATTTCTGGTCACTTTCATAACCCTTTCTGGGAAAGACTTCCGCAGAAGCACGTACCAACAGAAAATAGGTCGGGGGGGGGGGGGGGATGGTCAGACGAAACAAATGTTCGCATGAACAGGTGTGGTCAAAGGCCGAAAGTCCACGGAAAAAAAATCCCGGGGAAAACGTCCACAGAAAAACGGTCCGGGGACCTTTCCGAGGTGAAAAATAAATAACGTAACGTGCACAACAAAAGAAACTTAAAATTGTTATTATTATTTTTAATAAGACGGTAAAAAAAAAAACTTTTTTCTTTTTGTCAGGTTAGGTTAGGTTAGGTTAAAGCCGTTGCATTGGCTCGAATTTCACCAGGCAGGCAAAGGAGTTTCTCCAGGAAACGTCCTTGTCCGGACCTTTTTTCCCTAGACGTTTTTTT